>CP137683.1:27167621-27255875 GCA_037976565.1 Mesocentrotus franciscanus | reverse complement strand
ATCTAAGCACTTTGAATAGGTATGTCTTAACCCTATTCTGACTGGGGGAGGCCCCCTGAACAAAATCCATGACTGCGGTGCAACCACTGCAGATTGAGACTTGCCTTTCTGAAACATAACAAATCATAAAAACAAAGAAATACATAAGTAATACAAATAATAGAATACATAAGAAATAAATAAAATAATAAAATACAAAATAATTTGATTTGCATTTTTTTCAATACAATATCTTTAAGTATGCCACTGAGATTTATTTTAAAGATTGACCTTCATCATTCATTTTTAAACAAAATATCAATAAATCTGTATATCATATTTGCATAAATTATAATAAAGTAATAAATAACCAATTTTTCCTGATAAAATTAGGCAGCAATACAGTGTCTCACTTTAGTGACATTTTGCATTATCTTTTGATCCAGAATAATAGGAATTACACATAATACATGAGGAGCAGCAAAAATCACCAAAAGTTTTGAGTTTTATATCCAACACAGTACGTTATGCTGTTCTTGAATACGGCGATTTAAATGTAACAAATCATTCAAGTCTCTAAATTGTCAACGCATTGTACAATATAAAATCACAACTTTCATGTACAAATTAGCAATTTTTCGGTTAAATTTTGCGATTGGCATTCACATTGGTTCATTTAATAAACATTTTTTTTCGTTCAAACTATGAAGAAGTGGAATATAAACATTAAGGAAAAAGTGATTAATTTAGAAAATAAGAAAACTGAAGTGGTATGGGTTAACCTGTTGACTATTTAACTCTCTTAACCATATTGACTACTGAATTCTCTCATTCCATAGGGTTAATACAGGGGTCCACTGGTTCCAGTAGGCAATCGGTTAATACAAGAGCCATCTGGTTCCTATGGGCAATGGGTTTGGTGCTTATGCTCCAATAAAACAAGATTTCTTTTATAAATGCCTCTGTTGACCTAGGTGAAAATTTTCACCTGGTAAAATGGAACCCCTAAAATTCTTGTCGAGCTTGCATGTAGGGCAACTTGACTCAAGCTTTGGTAATATGGTACTACTTCAGACAAACTATTCTACAGAGAAGGTGCTATACATAAGCTATGGATCCTTGCAGTGCATTATGTAAAACCTGGTGGTTGTAAACATGAAGTCCACTCTGAGTCTGTGTGATTGACAACACCTGCTATCGGGTTAACACCAAAATGGCGTCACATTCCCCACAAGCACCCCCTCCAATGGAAATCAATGCCTATCAATCACAAGTATCAGCTGTTTCTCTTAGCATTCTCTTTTCCTCCTCAAAGTCATAGAGATATTTAGTTGGATTGTAGCTGGGAAGATGCGGCACGGCAAAGTAGCTTGTGTCCGTTGAGAGTTTATGAGCAAAATACAACTGCTCTGACAATCGGAATGGGATGTCTTCTGTGACGAGGTTGGCATATGTGGGACTATGGCCTGTCTGTGAATCAACGTGATTGCTCCTCCCTGCTGGGCTGGATGTTGGGGGCGGTGATGATAGAAGGTGTGATGACCACGCCCCGCTGGATGAGGGCTGGACTGGGTAATTTGTTGATTGCTGAACCTGTAAGTAAAAAAATATAAAGTTAAATCTGCTTCATTCATCACCTGTCTATAAAGACCAGTTCCCTAGAAACATGCTTCTCATTAAATGACAGAAAACTGAGTGTAAAGATAATACCACATTTTTTGTTCCCCTTGGAATAATGCTTCTCATTAAATAAAGAAAACCTGGGTATAGATATCACCTGTCTATGCCACCTGTCTATGCCACCTGTCCATAAAGATTACACATTTTGCTTCTCTTGAAACATGCTTGTCATTGAATACAGGAAACTTGTTTATTTTATTTTATTTGATTTATTTATTTCTCTGTAAAGACCATCTCCGATGAAAATACAACTACACATCAATGGAAAGCTGATTGGACGTAGAATACAAAAACATACACATAAGACTTATGTTTCATTTCGTTATTGAACAATATTAAAGCAGATAAAGACTTCATTTTCAGCCCCCTCTGAACTTGGGGTAAACAGATGACAAATAAGCCGCTATCGTGATGATGTCACCCTACATTGTATGTAGAGCAGCCAGCTTGATTTACTTCGCAAATGGCCAGCCATGCAAATAACAATTGTGCGAGAGTAATTGTTTGAGAAAGTTTCTGAAAGTTTATGTGACATTTTTGTGATATTATTTCAGGGTCTTGATGCTCTTGAATTCAAGCTTTCAAACAATTATTTCTCCTCTGCATGACACTTTGTGAGCAAATAGTAGAAATTACTGAAATTACTTGATATATGATTTATCCATTTCATTTTTCAGTTCGGAGATGGTCTTTAAGTTATTTTCCAAATTTAATTCACGAACTGATTATAACATTATAAAGACCACCTGTTTAAAAAGACCACATAGTTTGTTCCCATGAAAATGTTTCTTATTGCATACAGGGAACTTGTCTATAAAGACTACATCTTGTGTTTCCCTTGAAATGATGCTTCTCATTGATAACAGGAAACCTGAGTATAAAAACCACCACTCTATAAAGACTATTTTCTGTTCCCTTGAAACATGCTTCTCATTAAATAAAGGAAACCTAACAAAACTAGATGGAACTTCAACTGCGCGCAGTCGAAAATGATGCCTCTGCCATAGTGCAATTTTACAAACCAAAATGGAAGCAATTTTTAAAATTCAAGTTTGATTGTAATCCATCTGTTGGTTCCAATGATAACGCGATCACGAGCTATTTTAGGATAAATAATGAGCCCTGTGACCTTTGACCTCATGACCCCCAAATCTAATCAGTTCATTGGCTCTGCAAGATACATACATGACCCAAGTTTGGCGGTAATCCATCAATCGGTTCTTGAGATAACATGATCACAAGCTATTTTGCATACATAACGAGCCCTGTGACCTTTGACCTCGTGACCCCAAAATCTAACCAGTTCATTGGCTCTGCAAGATACATACATGACCCAAGTTTGGCGGTAATCCATCAATCGGTTCTTGAGATAACACGATCATGAGCTATTTTTGCATACATAACGAGCCCTGTGACCTTTGACCCCAAAATCTACTCAGTTCATGAGCTCTGCAAGATACATACATGACCAAAGTTTGGCGGTAATCCATCAATCGGTTCTTGAGATAATGCGATCACGAGCTATTTTTGCATACATAATGAGCCTTGTGACCTTTGACCTTTGACCTCGTGACCCCAAAATCTACTCAATTCATTAGCTAGGCAAGATACATACATGACCCAAGTTTGGCGGTAATCCATTCATCGCTTCTTGAGATAACGCGATCACGAGAACGGGACTTACGGACGTACGGACGGACGGACGGACAACCAGAAAACATAATGCCTCCGGCTACATTGTAGCGGAGGCATAAAAATGAAGACCACATGCCCATATTAAAGGCCATTTTTGTGTGTCCCCCTTAGTCTTTTTACACAGGTGTCACTGAATTAGGGTTTTAAATGCTTTTATATGTATTAAACTCTGTTTCTTATTTTTTTTTTTAAATCTGAGCTGTTCATCAAATGATCAGGATACCTTATTGGTGTTAATGAATTAAACTGAAATTTGGGGGTAATGTAATCACTTGAAAGAGCACCATCTATCAACCTTGCTGCTGTATTTTGAATTTATTTGAGCCCGTGCATTTCAGGATTAGGAGAAAAGAGAGGATAAATATGGATAATGTACCTTAGCAAAATGTAGTGGCATGAAAAGATGGATCCAAAACACAAAAGGCATAATAAGTCGGATAATTAGAAATTTTAATTTGACATACCTAAGTGACAGTTTTGATATAACTTCTTCTTTTTTTTCTTAGGTGTAGTCTGCTTCCTTCAACCTTGAAGATTCTAGCAGAACTTTGAGAAATTGTGTGTCATAAGGGCAGGGTGAATGCGCCCTGAGCACTCTACAGAGTGGATACGGCGCTATATAAGTTACATTTAATAATAATAATATTGGGTTCTTGTATAGTGCTCATATCTGTCAGACTTGACACTCCCGGCGCTCCAGATTATTACCCTGGCTTTAGCACGGCTGCCATTATGGCGCTCTAGCATTTCAAGGAATTAATTTCTGCCAGGTACCCATTTACATCATCTGGGTTGAGTGTGGCAAATGTAGATCAATGTCTTGCCAAAGGACATTAGTGCCGCAGCGGGACTCGAACCGCGGACCTTGTGATCGACAGTCCAGTGACGTATCCACTCGACCATGACACCTCTACATTTATTAATAATAATATGGTGCAAAGAAATAACAGGCTTACTTAGCTTAATTGATGTTTATAGTGTTACTTTTTTTTTTAGTGGTGGTTCTATCTCTGAATCCCTGTGCCATGAAATTGATATTTTTCTTCACATTTATGCATTTTGTGTTCCAGACAAGTCTCTTTGTGCCACAAAACTAAGCTACCTAACAACACAAACCTGTGAATAAGAAGGAGGGTACCCCAGGCTGTTGGGGGTATGATGAGCAGGCAGTATGGTGTTTCTTTCACTAGCAGTCTCACCGATGAGCAAGAATCCATCTTCCTCTTGATCGGGTCTGCCTTGGTCAGCTCGTCCAGGCACCATGACAGAGAATAACTGTTGATTCTGTGGCTGGGTAGGTGATCGTAGCTTCTCAAGGATCGAATTGAACATGATGCAAGGCTAAGGACTCAACAATTAGCACTCAATTCTTCAGAAGTTTGTATTACGTCCCCATAGTTACCTGAAGAAAATAAAATTAAAAAGAAAGAAAACTAGAAAAGTCAACACAAAGCGTAGCATCCCCTCGCAGGGTACAAAATTGTTAATTATAATTTTTATGTTCCTCACTCAAAATTCTGTGTTTTGAGTTTTTTCTTTAGGTTCTCCAAACAGAAATTTTTTGTGAGAACAACGTCTGGGTCGTGCATGAATATACACAATGCTCATGCATATATGGTCTTTCATTTTGAAGATCTATGTATTGTTGGATGTAACACCATTGTTGTCATATTGTTATTATGTTTTATGATATTTATAATTGTGTGCATTGTTTGTAATACCAGTGAGCAACAAATTTCCATGTTTTAGTGGACAATAAATCAATTCAATTCAATTCAATTCATCTACGCATTTTGCATATCAATAATACTAATAATAACGATTAGTATAGTTTACGAAGGCACATGCACAGAGTTCGCTGAATTTAGCTAAACTCCCTGCGCGCACGCCTTTATACACTAATCGTTATTATCGTAAGGTAAGTTTGCATTTCAGCCGGAACTAACATCGCGAACTCTTGTAAGAGGTCAGCGTTTTGTCATGTAAATCGCACCTTTACTAATTATCAACTGGAACACATGAAAGGTAAGCAAATCGCTATCACTCCGCTAGCAAAATCTGTCATTTCATATCAATTTTTTGACCGATTTCAAAATGCTTTTTATGAGAAGAAAGAAGAGTCCACTAGCGAACTCAGAAGCCACTGTGCAATATTCGTCGGGTGCTGGAATTGGAAGGGGTGATTTCGGACCCATTTTAGGTTTTGTTTCCCTACCTCTCCGCGCAGACCTATGGGTGCCAGTTAAGGATAAGTGATATCAATATCATATTTTACATTATATACCTCTCTTTAGAAATCTAGCCATCTGATTGGTCCAAATTGGAGTCGTGATTTTAGCCATGCCCATAAAGAAACGAACAATGCCAGTAACGGTCAATAGTTCATGAGAAAGATGCCTGTTTGCTGAGATCCCCATTGGTTTACGTGTAAAAAGTTTCTTTGTGCGAGTGCGGATACCATACAGTGTGTGTGCGATTTGGTCGCTTAGTGTGTGCGATTCCTGATTGATCGTAACATTCAGGCAACTTTACAGCGAAGATTAACAGACAGTGTCTCAGATTTTCTGTGATGTTTTAACCAATCTTTACTCAAGAAAAGGATAAGGCAAGAATTCTTTGTGTGAATTTTGTGTGAATTCGGTATATAAAAGATATACATGTACTGTATGGACTGCTTTTATAATCGAGGCATGGCTGTCTCTATACTAGCTCTCGGGGATGTTGCATCCTGCCATGACCCCTTGGCGCGCCGCCCAGCGCCTTGCGCCTCGGGGTCATTGCAGGATGCAACGTCCCCTTGATCCTACAGAAAAAGCTATGCCTCTCATAGCAGTCAATATATCTATATTATCACTTAGCCCTTAAGAAGTTAAGGCTAGTGTCGCCCAACTTTATGCACAGCCATTTTGCCGTTGCCAGGATAGTAGTAACGCTGGCGCTGCTATGTCAAATGTGTGGAGTAGACATTGTCGTACAGTGCTAAAAAAGTACAAACCTTTCACACACATGTACAAAACAAAAGGGAGAAAAATAAAAATTGTTGTTGAAACACCTACTTTTAAATATGATGCTCCAAAATCATACTGTAACCGTAAATGACAACTACAACAAGATCTCAACAAACTCAATGACTGGACCAAGAAATGGATGATGGAACTGAACACCAAAAAGTGTGAGGTCATCTCAGTTTCCAGGAAGCGAAACAGGATTGTACACCAGTACAAACTTAACAACTCCATCCTTTCTCCTGTAGAAGCCACAAAATACCTTGGTGTCACTATAACATCAGACCTGAGATGGAACAAACACATTGACAGTGTCTGCCAAAAGGCTAACAACACCCTGGCCTTTCTACAAAGAAACCTGCGGGTGAGCTCTTCCAAGTTGAAAGCGACTGCATACAGAACACTAGTCAGACCCTGGCCTGGTGGAATATAGCTCTCCCATACCCATATGGGAGAGCTATCAATCCATCAACGGCCAAAGACAACAACAAGCTAGAAACTAGAAATGCAATCGTGTCACAACGATATGCATGCAATGACGCCTGTGTTTCTACGTGTCAATGAAAGAGCCTCTCTCGGACTATCCAGAGCAACTTGTAAGAAGTCTGTAGCTTCTGTGATAGTGGAGATAGGTAGGGTGAAAGAAAGGCCTAAAAAACGGCCTGAAACGAACAAAATAGAGCCTAGACGGTCATGCATGAGTGATTCCAGAGAACAAAGAATTCAGTGACCTTGATGGGATGCTAGAGACGGTGCCTACGAAGTTTGAAAGAAATTGGGATAGAGGAAGGGACCTAGAAAGGGCTCGCAAGCACTGCGTGCAAAACCAATGAGACGAAACGGTATTGGTATGAGAAAGTTATGGCATTTTTAGATTTTTAGATTTTTAGATTTTTAGGGGTCAATTTTTAGGTCAAGAATTTTAGAGCTTTTGATGGAGTCAGTTTCGGATTTTAATTTTTGTACGAAGATGTCATTTTGAAGGTCGGTTATACGTCGCAGATGAAATAACATCTTTTAGACTATCTAGAGGAATTTGTTAGAAGTTTGTAGGATCTAGGATAGTGGAGATACATGTAGGTAGGAAGAAAGAAAGGCCTTAAAACGGACCAGTAACAGACAAAATGGCGCCTGGACGGTTACGCATGAGTGATTTCGGAAAACAAAAAGGTAAGTGACCTAGGTTAGATATCAGAAATCACGCCTACGAAATTTGAAAGGAATCGGGCAAGAGAAAATGACCTAGATAGGAATAACAAGCACTATGTGCAAAATGAATGGGATTTCCGAACGATTATGAGAAGAAGAAGAAGACGAAGAATATTAATAGGGAAGAATGTGAAAGAAATCAATGCAATGACGAAGAACGTCATTGCAATGATCCAGCGAAGGGCAGCCCGATACACATTGAATCGATACAACACATCCAGGGTATCTTCAATGTTGCAGGAGCTTGGATGGACATCACTCCAACAGCAAAGAGAACACCTTCGCCTTGTGATGTTCTACAAGATTCACAACCAGCTAGTTCCATTCAACTCAAAGGCACACATCACCAAATCCATCAGACCAACAAGAGCTGTTCACACACAAGAATACCAGGACTCAGCAACACCAGAACTCCTTCTTCCCCAGAACTGTGCTAGGGTTGAGGTTGCTTTAGCGATGGCACGAACTTAGATCTAGATCTACCGGTAGTTTTCGTTTGAAAAATATGAAGTTTATTCACGAGATTGACAAAACTTCATGTCAACAATATAAGATGTAAGATATACATGTAAGGTAAGATGTGTGGAGTTATTCTAGAAAGGTCCTTTACCATTGTACATTAACTGGTATAGTCATTGTAGTCCCATATGTACGAATACGTGCTGTTTTGACTGCCAATTTTTTTACTGTTGTTGCACATAGGCCGCACCCAGACTTTTTGATATTTTCTCTTCGGAAAATACTGCGGCCTTTACGCTGGCAAATACAGTATACGACTATACGACTATACGGCTATGCATCCATTGAACGCATGTATAGTTTCCACCGTGCAGGCCGAAGTGCCATAATTCTGTCACAACTATATGACCATACAGCCATCGAATGGACCGTTATGGACGTATAGTTTTAACCAATCAGAAAGCAGAAAACTGTACATGTTTACACAAATGTATAATTGTAAACACGTAGAGTTAGTTGTAAACACGTATAGTACAGCAGAAAACTGTACAGTTTCCTGCTTTCTGATTGGTTCAAACTTGTAAAGAAGTATAGTTTCCTGCTGTACTGTACGTGTTTACTAAGTGCATAACCGTGTAATGAGGTACTCGAGTACACTCCCAGTCTTGCCCGCGAATACTCAAATACTTGGACGCCATTTTTAAATTTTTTTTATTTTTATTTTTTTGATATTTAAAAATAAAACTTAATACCTAGCTAGCCTTTATTTTGGTGATTTTACTCATACAAATAAGCCTGAGTCGGTACAGTCCTGACTGTTTTTTCGAAGCCGACGCTCCGATAAAAATAATACAAATAGATCTAGTCTAGATCTAGTCTAGATCTAGTCTAGATCTAGTCTAGATCTAGTCTAGATCTAGAATCTATCAGCGTGTTTCCACAGAAAAAAGTATGTCACCGAAGAAAAGGATTATGTCGGAATGTGGACTTTGGACTTGCGCGCCCCTGTCAATCACCGAAGAAAAGGATTATGTCGCAATGCGGACTTTGGACTTGCGCGCCCCTGTCAATCACCGAAGAAAAGGATTATGTCGCAATGCGGACTTTGGACTCGTGCAGCCATTAATTGTTACCGAAGAAAATGATTATGTCGCTATGCGGACTTTGGACTAGGGCAGACATTGTCACCGAAGAAAAGGATTATGTTGCAAAGCGGACTTTGGACTCGCGCAGCCATTGCTACCGAAGAAAAGGATTATGTCGCAATGCCGCCTTTGGACTCGCGCAGCCATTGTTACCGAAGGGAATTATGTCAGCGCTTTGGAGGCCTAGCTACCTTGCTCAGAAAAGATCTCCTGCGTAATAAATCGACACTTTTTATTAAATCTCTTCCCTTCAAATTAGGAAGGTAGGTTAGCTTTAAATAGTATTCTTTATTCGCATTATGTTGACACACAGAGATGGTTGTAAAACCACTGAAAAAATAGCAAAAAAAAAAATGGCGGCCGAGTATTCGAGTACGAGAAATCGTACTCGAGTAGCTGTCAACAGTGCGAGTATTCGAGTATTCGACTACTCGTCGCAGCCCTAGTGTTTACAATTATACAATTGTGTAAACACGTAAAGTTTCCTGCGTTCTGATTGAAGTTAAAACTATACGTCCATTCGATGGCTGTACAGTCGTATATATATATATATATATAGTTGTACATAATTATGGCACTTTGGCCCGCACGCTGGAAACTATACATGCGTTCACGAGTACTTCGATGGATGCATAGCCGTATAGTTGTATAGTCGTATAATTTCCTGCGTTCTGATTGGTTAAAACTATACATCCATTCAATGGATGTGTAGCGAATTTTATCATCAATTCTAAAAACATTTGCACTTCATCACAGTTTGTTACTGATTACTAAGTGTCCGCTGATTTTACTACACAACCATCAATTGCCTTTCACAATCAACAGACCAGCAATTCCTTTTGATATCATCTCTTTTGTTCACGGCTGGTCAGCCTATTCAACATTATGACTCACTAGAATATAAATCAGGCAAGCTCACCTGTTGTTGAAATACCTTCAGTCCTGTACCCTAGTAGATGTTTTTGTGCCATGGCAACAACTGGCCAATCAAGAGACAGTCTGGAAAAAAGGACATGACACAATTTTCTAGATTCATTCCTTGTGCACCATCTTAGTAGAAGGACTTCACCTTGGAAGCAAGATTTTCTGCACTACATTATGTTTTTTCAGCTGCAATTATCACCAAGAGGAATTCTCATATAGATTTAATCTATTAGACATCATCTCACATTGTAAAAACTTTCATCGCTTGTGCTATCCGAGGAGGAGCTTTAAGTTCTACCGGCTTCTTTGACACGTTTCATTGAGGCCTCGTGGGCGCGGTCGTTTCATTTCCTACAAGCGTTTCGACACCTATCGAGGGAAAGTTTTGTGTATAATTATATTTAATGCGTGAAAATTATATGGACATCATGCCTTCGGGTTCAAGATGAGTTATTTTGTTGGATTCCCACATCTGATACTATCCTAGCAGTTTGCATGAAGAGTCATTTATCAAGTTACTGGTGAGCTTATGTACTTATCTTTTATATTATTCATCACCACAAGTACCTACAGATGTATAGATCTAGTTTTATAGTTGTCATGAATATGGCACGTCAGGCTAGGAATTAATTTTTTTTTAATGGGGGCTACTTTTCCCATTGCCTCAAAAAACCAAGGGGCTACTTCAAGAAATGTGGGGCTACTTTTGAAAAAAGGGGGCTACTTAAAGCCATATTGTAAGCTGTAACAATAAGTTGTGTTTTTCCTTAGCCATCATACTGCTAGCGACCAAGAAAAGTGGGGCTACTTTTGAAAAAAGGGGGCTACTTAAAGCCATATTGTAAGCTGTAACAATAAGTTGTGTTTTTCCTTAGCCATCATACTGCTAGCGACCAAATTGGTACGTAATATGTTATTTAGTCTTTTTTTCTGTCCTAAATTTTTATCATGGACAATGCAATCCCATAAAAACCAGAACGTCAATGACGTAGCGCTCATCCGCATCTCGCAACAACAAATATCTTAAATTTTATGTGGTACACTTTTGAACTGGTCAAAAAATAAAAATTTGATGCCCTTGAAGGGACATAATTTCATTTAGCTGTACAAGATTAAATAGAAACTAAAGGAAATGGAATGAAAATTAGTTGAAAAATATATAGTTTTATGACAAGGAGGACTCGAGAACTTAGTAAGAGATAAATGTAAACATACTCACCTTTTATTATGATAAGAAAAGGACAGAGGTATAAATAGTCAGTAAATTGTCAACAGAAAAATATGGCAAAATAACAATTTTGTAAGGGACGAAAACAAGTTAGTATGAGAAAATTGTTAAAATATTTAAACAAATTGAAGAATTAGGAGGTAACAAGAGAATGAAAACAATGCATGCATAATACTGATAAATTAAAACAAAATTAAATATGATCTTTCAGCCATTTTGCACTCAGGTGTGTTGGATGTTGTGCTTGCCTTGAGTGCAAGATGTTGCCAACCTCCGCAACTTGGAGGCAGATCACACATCCTATTATTCACAAGAATTGTATCCAAAGCTCATTGTGAAATATCTGCCATAGAATGTAACATCCCATACAATTTGAGAAGGGCTATTTGATGAAATGCTACTCCCTTTGAGAGAAAACAATAAGAGAACAGAGTTTTTTGAAGAGGAGGAGTTAGTATTCGCAAAACGGGGGTGTGGGGTAAACAGACTGGAAAGCAACACAAATCTGTTACAAATCGACCACCATTTCTCTAAATTTATATTCGCTAGTACATTTATATTTCTTGATATTTCCTATAATTTATAAAATTGTTATATTTTTGCCAGATTGGGCCACCAGCATAAACAATAACTGTGAGCACTGTTCTACCATGGACCCTACTACCATAGTTCTACTTATCCAAAGTGTGTGCAAGGGGGTATGCAGTGTGATTGCCATGCCTAGGCCTATCCTGGGGCGTGTTTCATCAACTAAAATCGATTTCGATTTTAAAAATCGATTTTAAGGCCGAATCGGTTTTAGCTTAAAATCGATACTTGTGAGCTGTTTCATCAAATCGATTTTAAGCCAAAATAGATTTTTAGGGGTCTGTTATCAAGGCTAGTCAATTTGGGACCACAAAATGGCATCGCTAAACTACTGCAAGAGAGGTCCTTGAAAAGTAAGTAAATTTCGTTTTTCTCTGAAAATTTTAATTCTGTTGATAAAAACTGTTATTTTGGAAGAAGAAAAGTATTCCTCTCATTGTTATGCAAATAAATTTGTATTTAACCGAACGATATTTTAGATAAATATCAGTTAATATCACTCCCCAACTGAGCTAAAGGTGGACGAATTGCACCAGTTAATTCATTTCAGTCCCATTCATATAAATTCATGGAGGTCCAACTAATTTTTTCCGACGATTGTTTGTTAGGACAGGTACAAATTCATAATATAATTTATTTATTCTTGCAGTTGATGACAAAATAGACTAGTTGTACTTGTAGATTTGGGCTTAATATCTAGATCTAGTCTAGACCTATTATTATAGATCTAGTATAGATTCTAGTACACTCTAGACCCTACTCCCTACCTACCTAGATCTAGTAGAGACTAGAGTAGGGTGTCTGAACGAGTTTTCAATTTTCCCTTTTGGATCGTTTTTCACCATTTTGGTTGGATAATTGAAAAAATTATTCACTCAGAATAATACATTTCAAATTTCAAGACTCACCGATGTTTCTATCAAAAGTTACAGCCCCTTCAATTCCCTACAATATTCATCCATTTTTTGTAAGAATCGACGTACACGCAGAGTTATGTTGTTTTGCTAAATTTAGCCCAACAGCTGAATTGCGCAATATGCAAGCGTACATACGCGTGCAAGCGCAGCGTGTTGCTTAAATGATGCGCGATCGGCAATTCATTGTCTCCAATGGGCACCCACTTCCGGGTTTGTAGACACGCGGCCCGATGCATATTCATGTGCAGATTTTACGCGCTATCACCATGGGTTCGGCCGGCGCGGAGCTCACGCCTCCCTACTTAGCTGATC
This sequence comes from Mesocentrotus franciscanus, assembly GCA_037976565.1. NCBI lineage: Eukaryota > Metazoa > Echinodermata > Echinoidea > Camarodonta > Strongylocentrotidae > Mesocentrotus > Mesocentrotus franciscanus. The sequence goes on along the minus strand of CP137683.1, from coordinate 27,242,734 downwards.
CGAAAAATGTGGGAAGGGTATTTTCAAACTGTAATTGTTTGTGATCCCTGGGGCTAGCGAAAAATAAGCGTAGGGATATTTTCCTTACGACTGGGACTACTTATCGCCAGGGCATCATATCTCATAAGTGGCAAATTTCGAGTTAGCCAGGAAACAATGTTTAAATAGCTTTTTGACCAAGATATTTTTAGAATTTCGAGATGACGCCCTCTGGAAATATTGGAATTAATCTGCTCTTTCATACGACACCTCATTTATTGAGTATCACCTTCAGGATCACAAAGAATAAAGGTTTGAACTTCAAAAAAAACAAAAAAACTTTGACCAATTTTGCATGATCGCGTAATGCACCTGTCAATTGTATGACCCACCCCATGAACCCCGGGGATGGTGCGTCACTTGTCTAATGTGCGTCGGATTTTACTATACCATGACGCACATATGCGGCAAAACTATGACGAACTTCAGGCTACCAATGACGGTACCTCGGTCAAAATTATGACGCACCAGTTGTTGATTTTGACTGTCATTTTGACGCACATTCGACATGGTCGAAATGATACAGAACGTGTTTTTCCTGATTTGCGATCGGGTCTAATCTCATTTCCAGGCACGAGCACTCGCTTGTTGTTGCAATACCGTTCCCCACCTGCACCGTGCGGCACAATGTTTTCTGTTTTCTAGTAGACATCTACGATAGATCTACTGGGATGGTGGTGCAGGGCTTTGCCATAAAATGCCCTTGTTTTTATATAATATTCCCTTTTCTGAAATCTATCATTAATACGCTCTAGATCTATTATCAAAATCAAAGTAAAATACAGAATAGTCTACGTACGGTCAGATTTGTTTCATATTTCTTCAAGTCTTTTTATTAAATGCGCGCGATAGTGATGCACAGCGGTACGTCACTTGGATCTCACACTCATCACATGCACATGGATGAGTTTGTTTCGCTGCACTGCGCAATGTCTGGCTTTTACATACACATTTCAAGGCACGTAAGATGCTGCGAACGTAAAAGCGCATTTAAAACGCCGCTTACTTCAGTCCGATCACTACGTATTGAACCCACAGAAAACCAACCGCATGGCGATCTGCGATACATGTGCTTTCCTATGCGAAAAATTGTCTGTAGCTTGTCGAGTGCTGAGCTGAAAGTTAATAGTACAAATTTAAGTGCCAATTACAAATCAATTTGAAGATCGATTATAAGTATGATCGTAAGTAATAGTACTTGCATTGTTCGTGTTACGGTGACCAGCGCATTAATTTCGCTCTTTAATTTGGCAATTGCTTGCAAGAACACATTGATTTTCAGCAATACACGACGGGATCGAGGAGTTTTGACTTTTGTGACCAGTGGCAGTAGCAGTGCAGTGAAAGTGATGGGATCTATGCAATTTCGTGCTGAAAACTACACAATTTGCATTTCTGCCGCGACCGTCGGGATTGCAGCGCTCAGATTTCCGATCGAAACGAATCGGCGCCAATTTTGTTTAATAGGTGACTCCAAATTAAAATCCCGCTTTGAGCAAGTTGACATTTTCTTTTTGAAAGTAAAATGCCAAAATAATGAATCGCTTACGAGATTCTAACAAATATAAATACCAAAATATTTGGGGCAAAGTTTGCCGACTCGGCATTTTGGTTGGACTAGACTTCACGAAGTACACCCGCGCTAGCGAGCTTGCGGGCTTCGCTAGCGGCCATGAATGCACTGTACTTTATTCAGTGACGCACCTATGTAAAGTGACTGACATCGACACACCCCACCGTCAATATTGTGACTGACCATAGGAGTAAAATGACGGTACCCTGAGTCACACCTTGATGGTAAATGACCCAACCATGACGCACCTTCCCCGGGGTCCATGGGGTGGGTCATACAATTGACAGGTGCATAATGCACATAGACTGCATAGGGCTGCGTACAATCTCTATGGGAAGGATTTTAGCACACAACATCGGGTGCGCGATCAGACACCCTAACTAGAGTCTAGAGTCTAGTGAGTAGTGTTCTTCTAGACTCTACAAAAAGAAAATTAGATTCGTGTTAGACTTAGAGTTAGACCTAGAGTTAGACCTAGATCTAGATCTAAGTTTGATCTTGATTTAGATCTAGCCTAGATCTAGACTAGACCCTAGATCATATGTAGGTCAAGATCTAGACCAGACTATATCGACTATAGCCTGGGCTATAGACTAATAATCAATAGATCTATAGATTCTAGATCTAGAATTATTTAGTCAAGGATCTACATGATAGGCCTACTTGAGTCTTGATAGATCTAGGGTAGATGTAGACCTAGATCTAGTCCCTCAGTAGCCTTTGTACAGAGTCACTAGTACAGGACTAGTCCTGGATGTGGACCTAGAAGTAGAAAGTAAAATCTAGATCTAGACATTTTCTAGACTACTGTATCTTTACTTTTGTAAGAGCTAAATTAACAGGAGTTTAGACTTTAGGTCTTGTCTGTAGGCCTACCTAACACTAACAGTAACAGTAACAAGTTGGATTCTAGACTAGATGTAGAATTGTACATGTATGTAGAGGTCTAGATCTAGAACAAGTAGATCTAGACCTAGTAGTAGATTTTTCTTTCTACGCACAAGTATTATTAAAACTATTAAGCTCTAGACCTAGATAGTAGATCTAGGCCTAGAGGTCTATATTAATTATTTGTTCTTAATTTCATTTTTCTTTTGACAGAGTCAGACTCGGAGATAGAGTGGACCTATTGGCCTATTGGCCTATTGGTCTATCGGCTGATTATGCAAATGGCCTAATGGTCGACGCACACGGTGCTCAACCAATCAGTAGGCCGCTGGTTCGGCTAATTATGCAAATAGCCTAATGGTCGACGCACACGGTGCTCGGCATAATCAGCCGATAGGCCAATAGGCCTTGTGCATTATTGTTTCCGATTATCGATCGAATTATAGACCGTCGCGCCGGTCCTCCTGTAGAGTATAAAGCACCCTTGCTTACATTAGTTTTTATCACCTGACGAAGTGTTGCAGCGGCGCGAAACGTCGAGATCTTTTAGATTCCTTATTGACCACATTGCGAGACAAACGAATATCACTAGCGATATTATTTTCGATACTACATCCGCAATGAGTAATATATTTAGCATTAAACTGCTTTTGTCTCAAAATTTGTAAAGAATATTCTTTTATTCTTCTACTTATTTATTTTGCAATCAAAGTATTTGAGTCAAATATTAACATAATCATGAATACAAAAGTTGTAGATAGATTGAAAAATTACACTAGTATTTATTAATTGATTCATTTATTACATAACTTTAAATTCCGATTCTAGACTGCAGAGCCTGAATTACCTGCATCGCTATGCTTCATATGGAACATCAGCCAGCATGCAGATACAAGCTCCCTTTTCCAGCTTTAAGCAAGAGGACCACAATGAGACTGGTCGCTTTCTCTTACAACCACCACTTCTTGTAAAATAAGATTTACAAATTAATTCCTTTGAAGCTATTAAAATGCTCCAGTCAAGGTACTAAAATTTGCCATCGAGTATGAGATTTTTGGTTTGATAAGATGTTATCATATAATAATTAAAGGAATTAAAATTTTCAATGATACTTCCAAGATTTCCTGTATTTTAAACAGAATTTTAGAATCTTGCAGAAAAAAAAAGAACTAGTTACAGTTGGAGGATAAGACCGAAGTTGTAATCCATACTAAGTTGGCTCTGCAATTTAGGCCTGCACTTTCAAGAAATTTCATTTTATTAAGTGTTGTTGCTGATCTAAAAAGCTATGATTCTGTCATGGAGGTTATTGTTACCAAACTCACATTACACAGATAAATCTGTTCATTGCAATAAATCTTAAAATATCAAATTGAACATTTCAAATTAGCAATTCATCTGAGTAGCAGTGAACCAATTTAATGGCCTATTTGGAACTCTTCCTAGAGGCACTTCTAGCATGACTATGTATCGATAATTATCTGTTGATGCCTAAAGTGCTATTGTAGCAATTGCACAATAAATAATACAAAAGAAACAACAGACCATTGTGATTGCAGTGAAAACAGATTTGTCCTGCAGGAGATATATTAACTCTGACTTATGTTGTACTTAGAATTTTTTTCAAAGCTGATAGAAAAGTATTGATGATTAATTTCATATAGTCAAACTATTGTATCAAGAAAAACACATTCTCACCAACTGCATGACCTTACATGACAATGTATGTCCCCTTTAGATTAACAACCATATGAGTAACAGCAATCCTTGTGACAAATATGCTTTTCTATAATTGTAATATTCTTAAAATATCTGACTTGCACCTATATAATCTTGGAATATTTATGTATGAACTATCGAAAGGTAATTTACCAGATGCTTTCGTCCCCTTTTTTCAACGCAATAATACTATACATTCTTACCCTACTAGACAGACAAACCATTTTCATCTCCCTCGAACTCGCACCGTTTTTGCAAACAAAACATTTATTTTTACTGGACCCAAATTCTGGAACAGCCTGAATCACGAACTAGTTGAAAGCCCCTCCATTAATTCTTTTAAACGAAAGCTCAGGTGTTTCCTTTTGAGTAAGTATGTATTAAATTAATGTTGATGTCGCGCTGGATCGTACAGGTGGTTATACAGACTTTGTTTTGTTATTTTACAATGCCATTGATTTCATCAATTTGCTTTCTCTTCTTCTGCCTCTTCTTCTTCCATTTCTTTTTCGTCTCCCTCGATCTTCTTCTTTTTCCTTCCCTTCCCTACTTATCATATACTTCATTATTTTCTCTACTCTTTATTCTATTTTTCTTCTCAAATTCACTCTCCTTGTACGTACGTCTCTAGAATCTTTTACTATACTACTCCGTTTTCGCCTCGTATAACACCTTATAAATTTTTATTGTGTTACTCAGTACGGGAGCCTATTCACATACAAGCTATGCTTTTTATTTAGGCTCCCCACATTTTACATTGTTTTACCTTACCTGTCATAACTATACATTTCGAAACTTTGTACCTATTTTCCGTACATTATACTTGATTTGAAATCTTTAATTTTGTTGTGTGTTTGTAATCTACGCTTATACGCTTGTATAAAAAAGAAGAATTTAAACTGTTTATTGATGTAAATGTGGAACAAATAAATTCAAACTTCAAACTTTTTTAATATCCAAAAAGGTACCTTGACTAGACAGTGGCGGATATAAGCTGCAATACTTTAAACAACTGGCTGTCACTTTAATAGCACTTTCATTTGTGTCATTTCAAATGTTCTTATTGTATCCCTTGTATGTATTTGCTATGCTCATTTACAAAATGTAGATTTCATTCATTAAAGCATAAGCATATTGATTAGACATTGAAGCTTTTAAATCTGTGTTAATTTTATTTTGTATGTAAACAATGTATTGTTTGTCATTTAACAAGTTAAAGGGGGATGCAAAAAAATGAATGGATGAGATTGTATGCTGGTTATTATGAAATGATGATAAAGGACAATGATGTAATTCAATGAAGGTGTGTTTGTTTGATGGTGAGTAATAAAATATCCTAGCAATGCTTTTTCTTATAAGTTAGTGGTTATTTATTAATTTTTATACTTTATTAATTTTTTTGAGGGGGAGGGTTCATGAAAGAACAAAACAATCACTTTGAAAGGGGCTGAAAGCAAAGTGTTGTGATGGGAGTGTCGTATCTTAATGAGAGAGAGTATATGAATGGAATAACGGCACATAGTTGTAAGCAGATATGGTAAGAAAAATATAGAAAAGGGAGCACACAACATAATGGAAAAGGGGCACTTCTAAGAGTGAGAAGAAAACAGTAACAAGAGGAACTTTAAAACAAAGTAAAACGGGACAAATTGCATGAAGGAAAAGTGCACTTGTAATAAATAAAAAGGGATATTCATCAGATGTAAAAGGGAATGTTTAAGGAGAAAACAGGCCCCACACTTATGTAAGTACCTGAAAAACGGGCAATTGTGCCATCCCCAAACCCGGAGTGCCACCTAAACTGCGGCCTTTGGTATTGTCCATGCTTGGTATTAAATTTGATAATTTAAAAAATACTTGGGTATCATCAAAGACTTGTTCCCCCCAAAAAATTCATTGCCTAAAAATTGCCATTAATTTTGAACAGAATTCTCCATTTCCCGATGCATGATCAAATTGAAGTTAGCCAAAACTTACGCCTGTACAGCCAATGAATGCTTAATAATCGAATGAATAAGAATAAAATTGATCCTAAAACTGAAATGGATCACACTCTTAACTAATTACAATTGATTTTAAGGCTAAAATCGATCTTAAAATTGATTTTAAGGCTAAAATCAATTTTATTTATTTGATGAAACAGCTCCTAAAATCGAGATCGATTTTAGGCCCTTAAAATCGATCGGATCGATTTTAAGATCGATTTTAGGGCTTAGTGAAACACCCCCCTGGCCTTGCGCTAGTAGCACCCGGGAGTAGCGCTTTGCTGAAAACAAAATGCGTTCTGAACATTTAATTTTCAACCTCTCTTTTCTCCTCTTTTTAATCCACAAATCAAGTGTTTTCTGTGAGGATCAAATTTGCAAATAATCTCCTAATATTTTGCACAAAACTTTAAAAATGAAATGAAGGAGAAGAAGCATTTTTGTTATTTTTGGAATAAATTTGAATAAATTACCATAATTAATCAATGGAGCAAAATCTCAAAATTCTGTGTAGAATTTTAGTAAACCAAATTTAGCTCTACCAGATAAAGCAAACCAAATCAAAATCGGTCAAGAAATGAGGGAGAAGAAGCAATTTTTGTTTTTTCTGGAATAAATTTTGCATAAATTACCATAATTAATCAATGGAGCAAAATCTCAAAATTCTGTGTAGAAGTTTAGTGTTCCAAATTTAGCTCTACCAGATAAGGCAAACCAAATCAAAATCGGTCAAGAAATGAGGGAGAAGAAGCAATTTTTGTTATTTTTCGAATAAATTTGCATAAATTACCATAATTAAATAATGGAGAACAATTTTAAAATTCTGTGTAGAAGTTTAGTGAACCAAAGTTAGCTCTACGGTTACCAGATAAGCAAACCAAATCAAAATCGGTCGAAAAATGAAGGAGAAGAAGCATTTTTTGTGATTTTGAATAAATTAGCATAGATAATGAATTTCATGATTCTGTGTAGAAATTTTAAATCCCCCTCCTAGCCCTATCATATGAAACAATCAGAATCAAAATCGGTTGAAAAATAACGAAGAAGAAGCATTTTGAAAACTGTGGACGGACGGACGGATGGACAGACGACGGACGCCACGCCATGGCATAAGCTCATCGGGCCCTTCGGGCCGAATGAGCTAAAAATGTAATTCCGTTTAAAATTGAGTTATTTATAACTTAAAACCATTACATGTGAGTGAATATTTTTACTGTTGTCCCACATACCGATGTATTTGTTATAATGAAACATGCAAAATCATGGCCGGATGTTTTTCCCATATAGACTCCAATAAGTCTAAAGGCAAAAGCTAGTTTCATTTCGTAGACAGAAATTGATGCCATCAATGACAATGGGCCTGGCATCGTATAAATAATATAATTAGGTGATCCGTCACCTCTTAATTTCGTCAAGTTTCTTCTATCTACTTTAATATTATTTCTTTGGCCAATTATATCTCAATAGTGGAAAGAGCTAAATCAATGGAATTTCATAACATGATGTGTCAAGTCAATGTCCAGAACATAAAGTCGAGATTTTTTCGAAGAAATGGTCATGTGACCTTCCAGGCGCCATTTTTTGTTGTTTTTCATGCATGTCTTTCGACCATCATATCTCAACAACAGAATGTCGTACAGACTTCTAATGAATATCGTTCGTGCATGGGTTGTCCTACATTTGGTTAGTGGACGAAAACTCGATGTGACGTCATCTTCATAAAGTAATCATGTGTCCAATATTGTAAAAAGTGAACATAACCTTGAAAAATGTAAATCTTTAATAACCCTGTACATGTGTAATTGCATATCATTTTGACATGAAATTTATATCACTAATATTTATATCACTAAAATACATGGCAATTAATCTGACAAAAAAATCAAACTTCAATATTGCTTACGTACATTTCTAAATAGCACCCTCTCAATTTTCGAAAATTAATATTTTTGAATTTTGTAACTCAATAATTATTTTGCCGATCCGTACCCTTTTCCAAATGTAATTAGGTCAAGATATGCGCTTTCTAAAAAAAAAGAAATTTGAATAGGTTAATGCAGAGCGAATACTTAGAAAATGACGGCAAAGATGGCTTTCTTTGAAAAATGCCCAAAATATTTTTAAGTCGTCATAACTTTAAAATTATTATAGCTAGCCCCATGAAACTTAGCAATAACATGTCCACGATCATTTGACAGTTGTGTGCCAATTTTCAAAATAATTGATGTTGTCATCAAAAAGTTAATGCACACGATATCTGCTTCATAATTAGAAAACTTTCCACAAATTTCCTTTAAAGTTCACACCTTTTTTCAAAGTCACTCACCACCCACGCCATTTGCATGCATGGAGAGGGTGGGGGGACCTATTACCGTCCACTTAAGGAAAACTTCTCGAATCACAGTCCTGAAATACTGTACATGTATCTGCTGAGATTTATATTAGGATATCAAAAGGAACTCTCATTTTATCGATTTCCTGAATAGAAATGTGAAAAATTTTCACAAATTTGTTGAAATTGCTATTTGAAAAGACACTTGCAAAAATATCTTCATTCGCGCTGCTGTGAATCGATACCAATTTCCGTCCACTCAATCTCTATGAGAAATTGCGCGCAAAGTTTGTTGTGCGTCCGCGATAAATATATGTGCGCTGGCATGGATTTTAGGGGTTGATTTGAATCGTCAATGCATGCCCTCTTCTGTGGGGAGCACGTTCGAGTGTGTCGCTAGTCTACTCACAAGCCGTCTTTGTGCATATTGCATGAAAAAAAACATTGAACTTGATTATATTACATGATACATGTCATTCTTCCTTCTTATGTATCTCGTCTATCTGTACTAGTTCAATGTCTTCCTCTATATTATATCTCCCATTGTTCTATTCACTGTACCTCAACTATCAAGAATAATTCCATTAATATTCATATTTAGTCATTCCAATAGATATTATTTGTTGGTACCATATAAGTGAAATAGCGCCATCTCTTGGCGAGGTGATGACTAGCTGTGATTTGAGGTATATCCAGGGATTGTTAGGTAGGAACCAGGGAGGCTACATGTACACAAGCTTTCAACCTCGTCATCTTCGTTTGATTGGTATTAATTTCGACCATATGTCATATTTGGAGATCAAAGGACAATCGTGTAACAATATGAATGTTCAAGATTAAGATCAACAAGATTAAAGACACAAGAAAGGTACATTTTGGTTAAAATCATCATTTATTGTTATTCAATCGTAAGCATTAAGGCTGCGACGAGTAGTCGAATACTCGAATACCCGCACTGTTGACAGCTACTCGAGTACAATTTCTCGCACTCGAATACTCAGCCGCCATTTTTTTTTTCCCCCGTTCACCTGGCACTGTCCAGGCCGACGGTCACCCGTGCCAGAAGAGCACCGGCATGGTCCCGTGGGTAAAAATGTTTCCCAGCTCAATCATACACAGGGTGTCACTGTCAAGTGTCAACTCACCACTCAGAAACTGGGACCAAATCTCCGGATTTCTGTTTGGACTCGGAGGAATATTTGCCTGTCATCTTTAGTTTTAAAAATAACATTGTTTCAATTATTTGTCAAAAATTCAAAAGCACAAATAGGCGCTTTCAACAGCAACTTGAAGTAAAATCGCGGGGGTTTTCAGAGATGAACATTCGTAATGTTCGTAGTATGGTGTTGGCAAAAAAACAACAAAAAAAAGAAAAATTCAAAAAATTCAAAAATTCAAAAAAATTCAAAAAAATTCAAAAAAAAACATGGCGTTCGAGTATTCGTGGGCAAGGCTGGGAGTGTACTCAAGTACCTCATTACACGGTTATGCACAGCCCTAGTAAGCATGGTGCGGAGTGAATCACTGCATGGTTGGATGTTAAGCAAGCGTTTGGAGCTTTAGGTGCACCCTGGGAAATGCCTCCAATCGTCTGGTCACGAAATGGATATGAGATTGGACGTGGTCAGGGACGTGAATGCTTTGGTTTGGTTTGCATTTACAGTATTGTTAAACCTCACCACAAAATGTGACATTCATGTGACATTCTAAGCACCATTTGGTCATTCTCTGTGCCTGCCCCACAATAATTCTTTTTCTAAATTAATCACATTTGTCAAATGAGAGGAACGACTTAAAATAACATAACATTGACCCTATAATAGACAAACACAGGTGGCAGCATCACCAAACAGTGTAGATTGGATCAAGATACACCTCCATAAAAAATTTGAAAGAAATCCTTCAAGAAATGTGGCAGTAAGAGCGCACAAAAGGGACAAATGACCTTTGACCCTATAAAGGGTGGAACAATGAGGGCAGCATCACCAAAAAGTAAAGATGTGTAGATTGTTCCAAGATACATCTCTATACAAAATTTGAAAGAAATTCATCAAGAAATGTGGTCTGCAGAGTGCACACATGCCATCCTGCAAAATATGACGGGACACTGGTGGCAGCATCATCAAAAACTATAGGAGCATAGATTTTACCAACATACACTTCCATACACAATTTGAAAAAATCTGTCAAGAAATGATGCAGTTAGACCGTACACAAGACATCTATCAAATGACCTTTGACCCTATAAAGGAAGGAACACTGAAGGCAGCAACACTAAAATACATAGGCTTGTAGATTATACCAAGATACACCTTCGTTCAAAATTTGAACAAAATCCCTTGAGAAATGTGGCCTATAGAGCGCACACAAACTATCCACAAAAAATACGGCCTTTTACCCTATAGAAGACGGAACACTGGGGGCAGCATCACCAAAAATTAGAGGTGTTTAGATTATACCCAGATACACCTCCATACAAAATTTGAAAGAAGTTTGTCAAGGAATGTGGCAGTTAGAGCGCACACAAGAATATGACGCGGCGGCGGCGTAACACTGCTGAATCCAAAGTACCCTCCGGCATACTGCCGGGGGATACAATTTAACACTTGTAAGAAAAATTCTGAGGTATAGGAACATCATTTATTTATTTACGGGTTTTTATAACAAAATTTCAATTTCGATTTCAATTTTTGTCTACAAAACAGTACTTTGTATCAGACAAGCGTGCATTAGCAGTGTACAGTGTACATGATGTGGTGTTGATTTCATAGCGGCATGCGCACGGCCATGCATGCATTACAGTACGGGTACAGTATATTGCCAGTACTCGGATCGTCTTTGAACTGCAAGCTCATGTCCGTCGGGGCTCGGGCCGGGCGGTTATGGGTGAGCGGGCCATTTGATTTAGACGAAAAGTTGCCCCTTCAAGTACGGTTTTCAGGATTTTAGGGGGCTATTTTGAGACTCACGGGGGCGAAATCGCCCGTCGCCCCGTGTATTTCTGACCCTGTGGCAAGTTCCGCCCACTATATTCGTTCGTTTCGTTCGTTCTTGTCTCCTGCCGCTGACCTCTTGTTAACAACCGATTGCAACGATAAACAAATGCGATGTAATCGGGCGTTGAGGTCTCCCTTTATATTAAAAAAGCGTCATAAATTTAGAAAATGGCGGAACGTGGCTGCATACGGTTGGCCCAATCAGTAAAAGTAAGCTCAAATATCTGGTCCGAGAATGAGGATAGTCCGCATAAACGAGGATATCCTCGTAAACGCGGACAAATTGCGTCCTAAACAGTAAGGATCATCCGCATTTTCAGAGACGTTTTTTTTCTTCAGCACTCTATGGGTGTAGGGTTCCCGATCCGCGCACTGGCAATGCTAGAAAACGGATTCCGTGAAAATAACTAGACAAATTGGCAACTCACTCCTCACTATCCACTAACTATTTTCCTTATATTGATAATATAAATTTCCTATTTTCACCCTAAGAATCTTATTTCTTCACACCAGCATCCAAGTCAGACTATTGATAGTAATATTTTTTTTTTTGGTGTGGATGCACTAATATAGAGTAATTTTTTTCCAGTTAAATCATGAATTTTGATAAACTATTTATATAAAAATGAATAATTATGAATATACAATATTCCGAAAAATAGTATCAATTCTTCAAAGTTCATAAAAGATTTTGTGAAATGTCAATATGATACAAATCATATAACCTGGGCAAAGGCATGGGGAAATCAAGTTTTGGGGGATAAAAAGGGAAATTAATGGGATTAAACTATATTACAAAGCAATTGATAAATAGTGAGTACATGACCTCACAAACTGATAACCAAATTGGCAATTTGTGTAGTGATTTCCATTGTTCCATAGTTTTACATACTTTTTCTTATTAGTTATCCGATTTTGCTCAAACTTTTTTATCGGTTTGTCTGATTTTTCTGCTTCTATTGAAAGTAAGTTATTTTTGGAGTGGACTTTTACTTTAAGTGAGAGAGGGCCTACTTAAGCAGAGAGCGCAGTGGCAATGCCAATACATAATATTGCGTAACACTGACATGTCATGCTTTAAACAGGTGACGCACTTCACACTTAACTGACGCACACTGGGCATAGGTACGTACATGTACACACATAAAAAAGAAAAATCAACAAACATTTCGGTATAACTTGCAAGTTTGTACATTAAATATGACGAAAATGAGAATTTTTTAAACTTAAGTGAAATAGAATCTAGAATCGAAGGTTTGACTGGGATATCATGAGTTTGGTATCAGATTAAACGGAAAATTGGAAGCTTTCTCCTCGCACTAATATCTTGTAACATTGAGCGAATGGCAGCCAGCAATAGCCAATCAGAAGGGCCCATTTAGGCGCTAATTTAGCCTTTTAGGAAATGAGGCTGAGACGGGATGAACGTAATGCGCATGCGCTAGTAGTAAGCTAAGTTCTATACATGTGCTCTGTGCAAAGTAAATGTGAAATGCATCAATGAGCATCATCGCGAAATCCGTTTTTCGCATCGCCAACGCGCAGATCGGAAATAATAATCGTTCCCAAAAATGCGGACGATCCTTCTTCTCGAAACATTAAGAACTAAACAAGCAGCAGTGCGCACCCCCTCATCCTCCTCCCTTGGTTCCTAATGCCGTAATGGGACGTTGAGGAGTATACAAGAAGAAGCAGGTTTTACAAAATATTGCGTGAATGTACTGCAGTACAGTGCAGTGTTGCCCGTCTTAATAGTACACAGCTACAGCTGCTATGTACTATGGCCTGGGTAACACTTAAACACTAGACTAGGCCTAATGCCAATGCCATGGGCATGGGTTTGCACAACATACCATAGGGAGCTAGACTATACTAGATTTAGGTCTAAACATGTATACGGGGCAACACAATATACCGGTAATAAATATGCTATCGTTGATAACATAATATTGAACTGGTGGTTTATTACCTTTTCCTGTAATCTGGGCGATCATCGGCTTTCCACTAATCATGCACTACGAAAAAGGCAGAACTAGGCCTAGACCTACTTGAAAAGACTCGTTCTGCCATTACTAATACTAAAATTAAGAATTACATTTTCCAGCGGAGCTTTGACCCCACTTTGCATAATGTATGCAAAGATCGCGTGGCGCGCGAAAGTTGAATAGAGTTAGGGCGTTGGTAATTGACTGCTATCTAACGAGGCAGTGCGGATCCACGGTAGCGTACGAAGGTGCTAGGCTGGCGAGGCTGACGTCACGAACGTCATCGCACTTACTGGTCTGCGCAACGCCTACTCTAGATCCTAGCTTGAGGGGGTGCTAGGCTGAATAGAGAGGGTGCTAGGCTGGATGTAGTTAGTGCAAGTAAAAGTTTAAATAAAATCATGCTTGGTGATATTTAAATGAAATCATGCTTGGAGATATTTAAATGAAATCATGCTTGGAGATATTTAAATGAAATCATGCTAGGAGATCCGGAGTTAATTAATGTACATTTCTAAGGCCCAATAAATAATGGAGGGGTGCTAGGCTGGATGTAGTTAGTGCAAGTTTAAATGAAATTAGATCGATAAATGGAGTTAATTAATGTACATTTCTAAGGCTCAATGGAGGGGGTGCTAGGCTGGATGTAGGGGGTGCTAGGCTGGATGTAGTAAGTGCAAGTTTAAATGAAATCATGCTTGGAGATAGATGGAGTTAATTAATGTACATTTCTAAGGCTCAATGGAAAGGGTGCTAGGCTGGATGGAGGGGGTGCTAGGCTGGATGTAGTTATAGTGCAAGTTTAAATTAAATCATGCTAGCATACTGGAGTATAGATATGGAGTTAATGTACATTTCTTACGGCTCAATGCAGGGGCCGGTGCTAGGCTGGATGGAGGGGTGCTAGGCTGAACGGAGTTGGAGGAGCTGATCGATGCTCGATTGTCTCGATCCGACCGATTTCTTTTTGCAATTCTGTTATTTGTTAATTTTACATATTATTATCAATAGAATCATATATAATTATCACTAATTTTATAAATTCATATTATGAAGTCATTTACAGTTCCATATAATCTTCTGGTTATATAGGCTTGCAGGCGCGGATCCAGGGGGAGGCCGAGCGGGCCTTGGCCCGCCAAAAAGAGAGAGAGAGAAGGAAAAGAAGGGAAAGGGAAAGAGGAGAGAAAGGGACAGAAAGAAAAGGAAGAAGAAAAGGAAAAGGGGGAAAAGAAGGAAATCGGGGGGGGGCGAAAGGAAAGGGCCTTGCCTCCCAGGATGTTACTACCCCATCAAAAAAAAGAGAGAATTAGGAAGGAAAAAAAGAGGAAGAAGAAAAGAATAGAAGGGGGATATAAGTTGCAATTTTCCCGCCAACAAGTTGTTGATCGGGGGACAGGCCCTTGCCTCTCCCCTCACTTTTTAGTAAATTATACTTTTTTATGCGTGTGTTGGAAAATGACAATTCCTAAATTTACAGCCAGGCAAGAAATATGCTTATTTAGAGGCCAACATGTCAGGCCCCGCGAGATGTTGATTTTAAAATTGGTCTTTTGTTAAAAAGAAGAAGAAAAAAATGTCAGGCCCCGCGCTCCCTCCCCCAACTTTTATTGAAAAAGTATACTAAAGAGAAATAGAAAGAGAGAAAGAAAGAAAGAATAGTGACCTGCCAGTGTCACAAAATAATGAAGTATCAGAATATGCTCATCTGACCGTGATTAAATGCCTAAAACCCTGAGCTTCCGGGGCCCTGCCCCTCTACCAGGGGCCCTAAGGCGGGCCCCTGGATGCTCACTTGACCGTAATTTATTACCTAAAACCCTGAGATTCTGGGGGATCCGCCCCCTGGACCTCACGCCAGTGAGTGTCCTGCCAGTGTCACAAATAAGGTATCAAAATATGTTCATCTGACCGTAATTAAATGCCTAAAACCCTGAGCTTCCTTTGGCTCTGCCCCCTGGACCCCACCTTAGGCAGGCCCTAAGTCAGGCCCCTAGATGCTCATCTGACGGTCATTAATTTAATGCCTAAAACCCCTGAGCTTCTGGGGGCTCCACCCCCTCGACCCTACCAGGAGGCCTAAGGCGGGCCCCTGAATGCTTATCTGACCTTTATAAAATGCCTCAAATCCCTGAGTTTCAGGGGGCTCAGCCCCCTGGACCCCATGCCAATTAGTGACCTGCCAGTGTCATGAATAAGGTATCAAAATATGCTCATCTAACCGTAATTAAATGCCCATACCCCTGAGCTTCCGGGGGCTCCGCCCCTGACCCCACGCCAATTTAAGCTACGCTCTACCTAATCGTAAATACTTTAGCCTTCCCCCACCCACTTTGAAAAACGTTCAGCGGGGCCTGCAAGAGATGCAGATTTTTTTTTCTCCCCCAACGGTTTTGCTCAACGACACTGCTGGTCACCATTACGTACCAATATTTGGCTCGCATAATTTCAAATTTGGCCCCCTAAGAAATCCTGGATCCGCGCCTGTAGGCTTGTACAATGCTGGAGCGAGAACACTGACTGAAGTTCTACAAAATGAAACATATTAGGTATTAATTAATCAACTCAAATTTCCATCTGAATATGCATGTACTTTTCATCCTGTGTTTTAGTAATTTTGTGTCTTGGGAATCGATTTGCAAACGATTGATAATAGACTTATGTTGTAAAGTTATTATTAGTTTTGTTACTGTGAGGTAGTGGGTATGGCAGGGGGGGGGGGGCAAATGGCTGAAGAGGTATTGCTGCTTACCAGTAGTATTGGATATCTAAATACGCAGTAACAGACTTTGATTAATTAATTGTATTCTAATTCAAATTTATCTTCTCCCTGTTGTATAATGAACTTGATAGGAAATTAATTGGTATGATATTGTATGATTTGATTGAATTGCAAAAAAAAAATCGGTCGGAGACAATCGAGCATCGATCAGCCCCTCCAACTCCGTTCAGCCTAGCACCCCATCCAGCCTAGCACCGGAACCTGCATTGGGCCTTAAGAAATAATAATAATATAATAATAATAATAATAATCTTTTAAAGTCCACTCCAAATTTTATTAAACCGAAAATGGAAATTCTGTGTGCCCAATTGATCGTGAGCCCGGCAGCCACTGAGCAGCGCCAGATCGACATTGCTCTATCCCCTTATTGTTGAACGCCAAACAAGGTAGCAGCGACTCCCATCTTTTAACGTCTTTTGGTATGACGCGGCCGGGGTTCGAACCCACGACCTCCCGGTTATGAGGCGGACGCTCTACTGACTGAGCCAACACACCGGTACATTAACTCTATCTATCTCCATTATAGCTAGCATGATTTAATTTAAACTTGCACTATTATAACTATAACTATAAATATAACTATAACTATAACTAGTCTTCCTCCATCCTATGCATGAGCTTGTAAATATTTGTAAATAAAATGTATTATAATGTAAATACACTGTAGCACTCGAATGGACGTAAATTGCGGTTCACACACAAACGCACATTTGCAAGAATCTTCAATCAATTGAAGGAGGCAGACTTAATCAGAAGAAGAAGAAGAAGAACTACATCCAGCCTAGCACCCCCTACATCCAGCCTAGCACCTCTCCATTGAGCCTTATAGAAATGTACATTAATTAACTCCATCTCCATCTCCTAGCATGATTTCATTTTAACGTGCACTAACTACATCCAGCCTAGCACCCCATCCATCCAGCCTAGCACCCCATCCATCCAGCCTAGCACCCCCTCCATGAGTCCATTTAGCCTCAGAAATGTACATCAATTAACTCCATCTATCTCTTAGCATGATTTCATTTAAACTTGCACTAACTACATCCAGCCTAGCACCCTCTCCATTCAGCCTAGCACCCTCAAGCTAGGATCTAGAGTAGGCGTGGCGCGGACCAGTAGGTGCGATGACGTTCGTGACGTCATATAATTATGTTTATTCATGAGGCCGCCAGCCTTGCCAGCCTAGCACCTTCGTACGCTACCGTATAAGCAAGCGCAGGCCGTGAACGTAGTCTTTGTTCAAGTTGCTTCTGCTGCCGATTCTCAGTAACAAATATTCGTAGTCGGCGTGGGGGGCTGCCCATTTCTGTGGGGGGCTGCCCATTTCTGTGGGGAGGGCTGCCCTATTTCTGTCATTGTTTATTGTCTTTACTATTCAGGTTCTAAAAGGATCCAGTTAATTTTCATATGCTTTCGCGTGACATGCCAAAATGACAACGTATTCATATTTAGACCAGAAATATGTGTTGGTTTAATTCTGGGAGAGGGGGGCTGACATAACAAGAAATAAAATCAATAGAAATCAGTATATAACCAGGCTTCAATTGATTAAAGCCATGGTTGACCATATGTGCCTGAAAAAGATCGTTCGAAAGATCGTTCGAAAGATCGTTCGAAACCAATTCGATGCGCTATAGTGCCATTTGGTAATTAGGCATTAATCCTCTTGACCAAGTCCCTCGGAGAGGACTTAAAGCCGTTGGTCCCCTGGTTGCTAACTTACAAGCATATGAATGCCTTATAAGCACTCGGGTAAACAAACCAACAAACCAACCAACCAACCTTTTTTTTCTCTCTCTCTCTTCCTCCATCAGGGGCGGCGGAGCGTCTAGCTTTCAAAGTGTGTGTGGGGGGGGGGCGAGGCACACACGCAAACAAAGGAAATCTCAATGCGAATATATACAAGTTTAGACATATTCCCATTGTGATTAGATAATCAGGAATAATTTCATTGTTTGTTTCTCTCTTTACATGGTCCAATATACTGCTTAAGCATCATACTTTGCAGTTGGATGTGATGGTCTGAATAATTATTTGCGAGCGAGCGAGCGAAGCGAAATTTTTAGATTTGTGAGGCCGCGAAAAATGGTATCTTATAAAGAGGAAAAAACAATCCTTACCACGAAAGACTGAAAAGATCTTTAAAAGAAATAAAAATATATTAACTTAAAATGCAACCGTATATAGCGAGCGAGCTTTAGGTGAAATTTAAGAAAAAGTTTCTCTTAGTCGCTTTAAGTTAGGAGCCCATTTTATGGTGAAGGGAAAAGGGGACACATATCCAAAGTTAAAAGGACACTTATTATAAAAGAAAAGGAGCACGTGTCTAAGTAAAAAAAACGGAATTATCGGAGGCACTACTCGCACCTGATTAGGGACACTCACCAGAGATGAAAAAAGGCACTTAAAACCGTCAAAATAAACGAACACCTTTCCGATTTGAAAACGGGCAAATATAAGAGGTGAAGGGGCACTTAACAGAGGTGATAATAGGCATTTCTTGTACCTGAAAAGGTAAATTCACCTGAGATGAATAGGGGCACTTGTGAGAATGGAAAGGGGCACAAATAGGATTTAATAGAGGCATCAATGAGACGTGTGAGAAGGGGCATTTAAGAGAAAGGGATGTGGCTCTTATAAAAAATGAAAAGGGGCATTTATCAGAAGGAAAAAGGGCACTTATTAGAAAGACAAGGGACACGTGTCAAAATAAAAGAGGGTACTTATGAGAGGTGAGAAGGGGCACTCATCAAAGATGAAAAGGTTCACTTATCAGAAGGGAAAGGGCACTGCGCCCCATGCCCCCTTCTTTCTCTTTCTCTGTGTGTTTGTCTCTCTCTCTGTCTCTCTCTCTCTTCCCCTCTCTTCCTTCTCTCTCTTCCCCTCTCTCCCTTCTCTCACACCCTCTCTCCGTTCCTCTCCCCCTTCTCTATCTCCCTCCTTCAGCTCCCTAAAATATCGCTGAACTTCAAACAATCACGTTTCAAAGATAGGTCTTTATTGTATAAATATACTGCAGATGCATTATGTTAAGACAATGCAGTAACATCAAGACAATTTTCTAAGATCCTTTTGTTTCATTGCAGAAAGTCATGACATAAAACGCAAAAACAAATATTTAAAACAATTTTTACATTAATATATACCATGGGCGGCGAAATGCGAAGGACGAGGGAGCAGTGGCGTAATGACCAAAAACGTTTAGTTAGGGGGGGGGCAGAAAAAAAAAATCCGCATCACCACCATTCTTACATGTTATATGAAGGCCCCGATGAACGCCCATGAAGCTCAGGGGTTTTAGGCATTTAATTAAGGTCAAATGAGCAACCAGGGGTTCGGCTTAGGGCCCCTGGTGGGGTCCAGGGGCGGAACCCCCGGAAGCTAAGGGGTTTTAGGCATTTAATTACGGTCAGATGAGCATATTTTGATACCTTATTTGTGTCACTGGCATGCAGGTCACTAACTGGAGTGGGGTCCGAGGGCGGACCCCCAAAAGCTCAGGGGTTTTAGGTATTTAATTACGGTCAGATGAGCATATTTTGATACTTAATTATTTTGTGACACTGGCAGGTCACTATTCTTTCTTTCTCTTTGTCTTTAATATACTTTTTCAACAAAAGTGGCGGGGGGAGCTCGAGGCCCCCCGAGCCCCACCGTTCGCGGGCCCTGACATGTAGGCACAGTGGCGGATCCAGGGGGGCCCGGGCCCCCGCCCCTAGAAAAAAACAGGTAAAAACACCCTTTTTTGAAAAAAAGTTGGGCCCCCCTGGCGCCCAAGGGGTGGTGGTGAAAAAAATTACCCTACCCTTACCTTTGCTCACTACCCCCACTGAGCGAAAAATCGACCGGCACGATTTTCAAATTTTCGCACGAAGTGGGCCCCTTTTTAGGCCCCCTCCCTTGCCGCCGGCTGGATCCGCCCCTGTGTAGGCATCTAAATAAGAATGTTTCTTGCCTGACTGTAAATTTAATTTTGTCATTTTCCAACAAACGCATTATAAAGTAAAATTAAGTAAAAAGTGAGGAAAAATCATTTTGTAAATCACCAGTATCGAATTAGAAATAAACCACGTTTGAATTTTTTTTTGTTAGGGGGGGGGCAACTGCCCCTCCCAAGCCCTCGCATCGATCTACACCTTGTTGGCGGGAAAAATCGCAACTGATCTCCCCTACCTTTCTTCTTTCTCTTTTTTTTCTTTCCCTTCTCTCCTCTTTCCCTTTTCCTTCCCTTCCTTCTCTCTCTTTTATGTTTGCTGGGGAGGGAGGAGGCCTTTCGGCTCCCGATCCACACGTTGTTGGCAGGATTAATCGCAACTGATCTCCCTTCTTTTCACCCTTTTCTTTTCTTCTTCTTCCTCTTTTTTGTTCCGTTTTAGCTCTCCTCTTTCCCTTTCCCTTCCTTCTCTCTTATTTTTTTGATGGCGGGGGTCGAGGCAACATCCTGGGAGGCAAGGCCCTTTCAGCCCCGGATCTCCTTCTTCTCCCCCTTTTTTCTTCTTAATACCTCTTCTTTCTTTCCCATCTTTTCCTTCTCCCTCTCTCTCTTTTTTTCCTTTTTCTCCCTCTCTCCCTCTCTCCCTGTCTCTCACACACCTCTCCATTTTCTTTCTTCCATTTTTGTTCCTTTTCCTTTCTCTTAATTCCTCTCTTTTCCGGCTTTTCCTCTTTCATAATTCTCCTTACTTTCTCTTTTCGACAGGAAATTGGCGATTTGTGATGCGTGCGTGTATGTGTGGGGGTTATAATACCTCGCCCTTTTCTTTCTTCCAATTTTGTCTTATTTTCCTTTCCCTTTGTCTTTAATTCTTCCTCTTTGTTCTCCTTACTTTCTCTTTCCGACAGAAAGTATGCGTGTGTGTGTGTATGCATGGGATGTAATCCCCTCGCACGCTTGAATCCGGCTTCTAGTTAGGCCGGTTCGGGCGTCCCTATCCTCTGTACTGACCTACTAATATTTCAACTTGAACCAAGACTACCTTTGTTTCTTTCGCGTGCTTATACATATTCATTTCTATGACGTCAAATTGGAAGGTAATACTGTGACCCAGGAACTATCCTCTACCCACGAAATGATGTCATCGAAAAATTATTTATAGACTGAAGCTTCAGTTTCAGTCGTTGTATTTTATCAATGTTTAAAACTTACCTTTTCTATCCGGAAATCATACCATTTTTGGTAACAAATATCTTGGATTAGTAATAAGCTTCTTGGAGTAAATGGAGTTGGCGATGCTTGTGAGGTAGACTAACATTTATTGGTGGGATATTCATTCCTACACCGCTATAGGGGATTGAGAAACGAAATCTAATTCTCCCTACAAAAATGATTGTACATGTACATTAATACTTGCCATGAAATGTTGATAGTAATCATTTTCCTATTTAAGGTCAAATGAGCAACCAGGGGCTCGGCTTAGGATCTGGACTAGTCGAAAATGTGATTAAAAGGGATCAAAAGGAAAGTTCCAAACTATAAATAATGGTAATTTTCTCGCTCAGGTCAGTAGCTCCGGAACTTCGTAAATAATTCACAAAATTGTTGTTGTTGTAATTTCACCTAACGCTAAAAAAAGCATGTGTATGCTTGTAAGTATGCAACCAGGGGACCGATTGCTTTTATTTCTATCCGAGGGACCTGGTATAGGGCACTTGCACATCGACTTGGTTTCGAACTCGGGACCTCCTGGTTTAATACGAGACCACTGCTCTACCACTGAGCCATCGAACCTCCTACCGAAAGATCATCACTAGAAAGCAATGTTTTTATATTGAGAAATGCAAAATTTTATTTGTAGTGAATGAGGGGGCGCGTTGCGCCCTTGACCCCCCATAGACCGTGCACCGATCATTTTCTACAGGACTTTCAAATTTGTCACCCTCAACCCCCCCCCCCCCGATCCCAGTATCCGGTAATGATTGCCACCACTCAGTCTATATTGTTAATTGTTAATACATGTATAATGTTTTTGGTATGAGCTGCACTTTTGCACATATAAATCAAACTTAATCATAGAGATTGATAAAATCCTGAGAAGAAATAAATAAATTTCTATCCGAGGGACCTGGTATAGGGCACTTGCACATCGACTTGGTTTCGAACTCGGGACCTCCTGGTTTAATACGAGACCACTGCTCTACCACTGAGCCATCGAACCTCCTACCGAAAGATCATCACTAGAAAGCAATGTTTTTATATTGAGAAATGCAAAATTTTATTTGTAGTGAATGAGGGGGCGCGTTGCGCCCTTAACCCCCCATAGACCGTGCACCGATCATTTTCTACAGGACTTTCAAATTTGTCACCCTCAACCCTCCCCGATCCCAGTATCCGGTAATGATTGCCACCACTCAGTCTATATTTTTAATTGTTAATACATGTATAATGTTTTTGGTATGAGCTGCACTTTTGCACATATAAATCAAACTTAATCATAGAGATTGATAAAATCCTGAGAAGAAATAAACTCTTATCTGTGAAGAATAAATCATATTGTCACGATCATGTCATGAAAAATGATTTTAAAAAATGATTCCAACTTTATGGGCGGCGGTCAAAAATATTCTGTCCACCGAGATTCACGTTTCGTCATCTCGCCATTGAAGGGACGGTGAACGGTGCTTCCGCCACTGCTGAGATTTTTTTCTTTAAATTTTTTTTTTTTTTAATATTTTAAAAATCCCCCTGCTATGGAGGAGGGGATTATCCTTCTAAAACGGTGCCACAGCCTTGCATTAAAAATTGCCGTGACTTGACCTTAGAAGAACTTTGCATTTGTAAATATTACTGTCTTGTCTTTATTGTGTGGCTTGAAGTCTGGCCTTTTATTCAATTGTCACTCATTTCTTTAGTGACACCTGTTACATTATTTGAGTGCCACACATACTTTCTCTGGCAAGCACATGCTAAACCCTATGTGTTGGGATGTGCAACCACCCAAGGTATAGCATGCATATTACACTTGCTTGCCACACCTATATTCATCACTTCTCCTTAGCTGTTCTTATAGAGCATACGTCTTCTAGAAAGAGTCTAAAGTCTACACCAAAGCTAATTCAGCTTCATTTAATTCATGTCCTACTTCTTCGCTGTTTCTCTACTCGGTTCTAAGGCCCTATCACTTTATAGAGATTATGAGTTTCTTCTTCCTTACTTAATCCGCAAAGAAGCGACATTACTTTGTACATAGTCTTACATATTCTTTCTACGGGTACTGTGCAATATTTGAACTACCGTAACTACTTATTATCCATCTTGATTATTTTTGCGAGATAATTTGTCCCATGTGTCGGTTGCAACAGGTGTGTCTACGAGACAAGGTAGGATAGAAATCATTTTCTATTTCTTTATATTTTAGGTGATCAATTTCCTAAACTGGTGACCCGACGTGATTCAGATTTTGTTTTCTTCTGTTGATCTAATCTACCCTTGTCATCTTCATTATCATGCCTGATACCGATAGCGGTGTATCACCTAATGAGGCTTCTGAGCCATCCCCTCAGGTCTCATTTGTTAGCTTAAAGCTTCCACCATTTTGGGCAAATGATCCTGATATTTGGTTTGCCCAGGTTGAGGCTCAGTTTCAAACAAGAGGCGTCTCGGTAGTGTCAACAAAGTTCGCTTATGTTGTTGCCTCATTACAACCAGAGGTAGCTCTAGAGGTGCGCGATATTTTAATTGCCCCTCCCCAAACAGAGCCGTATAAGAAACTAAAAGCAGCACTAGTCAAGCGAACTTCTGTCTCTGAGCAAAAGCGTCTAAACAAATTGCTGACGAGTGAAGAATTAGGCGATAGGTCACCCTGACACCCTCCCAACTCCTTAGGAGAATGCAGCAATTATTAGGCTCTTATACTTTGGAGACTAGTATACTGAAGCAATCATTTTTGCAACGCCTGCCAACCAATGTACAGCTGATTCTAGCTTCTACAAGCGATGATGTTAGCTTGGTTGAGCTGGCGGCATTAGCAGACAAAATTGTTGGAAGTTGCTGGTCCGCCTACTATTTCTCATGTCTTACCTAAAGAGGTATCGGTGCAAACTTACGCTTGCGCCACCCCCAGTGACTCTGGAAAAGTACAGCGACGTTCTACCCAAGTAGCTCAACTAGCTGCTCAGGTGCAAGCCTTGACTTGTTCTCTGCAGGAGGACCACAGACGTCGCAGTCGACAGCGGGGCCCTAAGAATTCAGGCCGTCGCCAGTCAGCTTCCCGGAGCCCGAGTCGGCATCAACAACATGCTGGGGCAAACAAGCCCAGAAGTGCGTAAGTCCCTTGCTCATACTCAGCAGGACGGAGCCGCCCTGGATATTCCCGCCCTGGATATTCCCAGGGAAACGGGCCCGCCAAGGAATAGGGGCGACTAATTCACTTGGCACCATTCAACCCAGTCGCCTTTTCTTTCTTCACGACAAACAATCAGGCACGCGTTTCCTAGTAGATACTGGGGCCGAAGTTAGTATTTTCCTCAATCCAGGTTAGAAAAATCAGCAATGGTAAGCGCAACAAATATCCAACTTCAAGCTGTTAACCATATCCAAACTCGAGGCCCACCTGCTTCAGCCCGCCCTCGTCGACTTGCTCCGGATCGGCAGAAGATTGCCAAGGCAGAGTTTGAGCACATGCTTAAACTCGGCATTATCAGACAATCTGATAGCAACTGGTCAAGTCCCTTCCACATTGTTCCGAAGAAGACACCAGGGGACTGGCGACCTTGTGGAGATTATCGCATGCGTAATGCTCGTACTATTCCTGATAGATACCCTATTCCTCATTTACAAGATTTCTCTGCATCACTTAATGGCAAGACAATCTTTTCAAAGATTGATCTCATTAGGGCATATCATCAGATCCCAGTCGAGCCTAGCGATATCCACAAGACAGCTATAACCACTCCTTTTGGATTATTTGAGTTTGTAAGGATGCCGTTTGGCATCCGCATTGCAGCTCAGACATTCCAAAGATTGATGGATGATGTCACTCGCGGTCTTCCTCTCGTCTACGTTTATTTGGACGATATTCTGGTAGCTAGTACTACCGAAGACGAACACGAGACACATCTCCGTCTACTCTTTGACCGCCTGCAAGAGTATTATTCTCAACCCCTCCAAGTGTCAGTTTGGAGTACCTTTACTGTCCTTTCTAGGGCATAAAGTTGACTCAGAGGGAATTCAGCCACTTAGTGACAAGGTGAAGATCATCCGTGATTTTCCTACACCTACATCACTTACCAAACTGCGAGAGTTCCTCGGGCTCATCAATTTCTACAGACGGTTCATTCCACGGTGTGCAGAAGTACTCCAACCTCTCACAGATCTGTTGAAAAATAGATCGAAGAAGAACATACCAATCACCCTAGGGGAAGAAGAACTTTCTGCTTTCAATCAAGCTAAAGATCAGTTAGCTAATGCTACAGTTCTAGTTCATCCTAGAATTGATGTTCCTCTATGTCTGTTGGTTGATGCATCCGACGTGGGAGTAGGAGGAACTATCCAACAGCTGGTAGATGGTATTTGGCAACCATTGGCTTTCTTCTCTAAGAGACTACAGCCTGCCGAGACTAAGTACAGCACTTTCGGTAGGGAGCTGCTAGCAGCCTACCTCGGTGTAAAGCACTTTCGACATCTGCTTGAAGGTCGAACGTTTACTATCTACTCCGACCACAAACCTCTCACCCATGCGCTAAATTCAAAGCCGGACCGGCACTCACCTCGTGAAATCCGCCAACTTGATTACATATCCCAATATACATCTGAGATACACCACATAGCAGGCAGAGAGAACACAGCGGCAGACGCTCTCTCCCGTCTGTGTATCGACAGAGTCGATTGATCCTCTGTCATAGATTTTGCGGCTATTGCAAAAGATCAAGAGGATGATGGTGAGGTACAAGACTCCTCGCTTCAACTCGAGTCTATATCGCTTCCTGGTTCTCTTACTACCATAATGTGTGATGTTTCGACAGGTGTTGCTAGACCCCTTGTTCCAGTCAGACACAGACGAGCCATTTTTGACGCCCTCCACGGACTTTGCCATGCTGGAATCAGGGCCACTCAAAAGCTCATTACGGAACGTTTCGTTTGGCCTGGTATTAATCAGGATATCAGGAAGTGGGCTAGGACATGTCTCGAATGCCAGAGATGCAAGGTTCATAAACACACAAAAGTTCCACTTGGCACTTTTACTTCACCTGATGCACGTTTCTCGCATGTGCATATCGACCTTGTAGGCCCGCTTCCTACTTCAGAGGGTAACACGTACCTTCTTACTTGTGTGGATCGTTACACCAGATGGCCAGAAGCTATACCTATCCCAGATATCACTGCGGATACTGTAGCACGTACTTTTGTGGCCAGATGGGTAGCGGTGTTTGGTGCTTCAACTACTCTTACTACAGACAGGGGTAGACAGTTCGAGTCAGCACTCTTTCTTGCTCTCACTAATCTCCTTGGCACTAAACGCATTCGCACAACAGCATACCATCCAGCAGCCAATGGGCTTATCGAGCGGTTTCACAGGCAACTGAAAGCCTCTCTCAAGGCGCATAACACAGTCCGATGGACTGAGGTACTTCCCTTGGTATTGCTGGGTGTACGTACAGCTATCAAGTCTGATATTGGTTGTTCCGCAGCAGAACTTGTCTTCGGTACTACGGTCATGCTACCAGCCCAATTTGTGGCTCCTTCACAGACCGACTCTGCTAGCGATCCAGCTAATTATGCCCACAGACTGAAGAGACTGATGCGTGGATTACACACCACCTCTACCCAGTGGCGTAATGAACAAAAAAGTTTGGGGGGGCTGGCAGACAAAAAATCCGCATCACCCACTCTTACATGCAGGCCCCGCTGAACATTTTTCAAAGGGGATGGGGGGGGGTAAAGTATTTACGATCAGGTAGTGCGTAGTGTAAATTGGCGTGGGGTCTAGGGGCATTTAGTTACGGTCCAGATGAGCATATTTTGATACCTTTTTCATGACAATGGCAGGTCACTAATTGGCGTGGGGTCCAGGGGCTGAGCCCCCTTAAACTCAGGGATTTGAGGCATTTTATAACGGTCAGATGAGCATATTTTGATACCCTATTTGTGACACTGGCAGGTCACTAATTGGCGTGGGGTCCAGGGGGCGGAGCCCCCGGAAGCTCAGGGGTTTAGAGGCTTAGGCCCCCTGGTGGGGTCGAGGGGGCGGAGCCTCCGGAAGCTCAGGGTTTTAGGCATTTAATTACGGTCAGATGAGCATATTTTGATACCCTATTTGTGACACTGGCAGGTCACTAATTGGCGTGGGGTCCAGGGCGGAGCCCCGGAAGCTCAGGGTTTTAGGCAATAAATTACTGTCAGATGAGTATCCAGGGACCTGACTTAGGGCCATTGGTTGGGTCCAGGGGCAGAGCCCTGGAAGCTCAGGGTTTTAGGCGTTTAATTACGGTCAGATTATCATATTTTGATACCTTATTTGTGACAGTGGCAGGACACTAATTGGCGTGGGTCCAGGGGGCGGGGTCCAGGGTCAGATAAGCATTCATTCAGGGGCCCGCCTTAAGGCTCCTGGTGGGTTCGAGGGGGCAGAGCCTTCGGAAGTTCAGGGTTTTAGGCATTTAATTACGGTCAGATGAGCATTTTTAATACCTTATTTGTGACACTGGCAGGACACTAATTGGCGTGGGGTCCAGTTGCGGAGCCCCAGAAGCTCAGGGTTTTAGGCATTAAATTACCGTTAGATGAGCATCCAGGGGCCTGCCTTAGGGCCCTAGGTGGAATCCAGGGGCAGAGCCCCGGAAGCTCAGGGTTTTAGGCATTTTATAACGGTCAGATAAGCATTCAGGGGCCCGCCTTAAGGCCCCTGGTGGGTTCAGGGGCTGAGCCACGGGAAGTTCTGGGGTTTTAGGCATTTAATTACGGTCAGATGGGGCATAATTTGATACCTCATTATTTTGTGTCACTGGCAGGTCACTATTCTTTCTTTCTTTCTATTTCTCTTTAGCAGGGGCGGATCTAGCTTTTTGCTAAGGGAGGTGGGCGGTTTGACCAAATGACAATGCGGAGCATCGTCCACGAGCCGCGTAGCGGCGAGGCGATTTTTTTTTTTTTTTTGGGGCTATTTTGAACCCCGGCCCGTAAGCGATGTTTTCCTGGCATCTACTAACACAATGGAGACCACAAAAGCAGTGCTTGATAACGTCTTTTAAATCAAGTAACAGCTAAAACAATTTGACCCAATGACGATGCGGAGCATCGTCCACCGCGTAGCGGCGAGGCGATTTTGGGGCTATTTCGAACACCATAAGTAATGCGGAGCATCGTCCACGAGCCGCGTAGCGGCGAGGCGATTTTTTTTTTTTTTTGGGGGCTATTTTGAACCCTCGTAAGTGATGTTTTCCTGGCATCTACTAACACAATGGAGACCACAAAAAGCAGTGCTTGATAACGTCTTTTAAATCAAGTAACAGCTAAAACAATTTGACCCAATGACGATGCGGAGCATCGTCCACCAGCCGCGTAGCGGCGAGGCGATTTTGGGGGGCTATTTCGAACGCCATAAGTGATGCGGAGCATCATCCACGAGCCGCGTAGCGGCGAGGCGATTTGGGGGCTATTTTGAACCCTCGTAAGTGATGTTTTCCTGGCATCTACTAACACAATGGAGACCATAAAGCAGTGCACGATAACGTCTTTTAAAATCAAGTAACAGTTTAAACAGTTTGACCCAATGACGATGCAGAGCATCGTCCACGAGCCGCGTAGCGGCGAGGCGATTTTGGGGCTATTTTGAACACCGTAAGTGATGCGGAGCATCGTCCACAAGCCGCGTAGCGGCGAGGCGATTTGGGGGCTATTTTGAACCCCCGTAAGTGATGTTTTCCTGGCATCTACTAACACAATGGAGACCATAAAGCAGTGCACGATAACGTCTTTGAAAATCAAGTAACAGTTTAAACAGTTTGACCCAATGACGATGCAGAGCATCGTCTACGAGCGCCCAGCGGCGAGGCGATTTTGGGGCTATTTTGAACTACCGTAAGTGATGCGGAGCATCGTCCACAAGCCGCGTAGCGGCGAGGCGATTTTTGGGGGCTATTTTGAACCCCTGGCCCGTAAGTGATGTTTTCCTGGCATCTACTAACACATTGGAGACCATAAAAGCAGTGCATGATAACGTCTTGTTAAATCAAGTAACAGTTTAATACACAGTTATATCCAGAGTTATCATGTGTTTGGTTAAGTTACCAGATGAGTTGAATATCTTCTCACAATATTTGCACTTGAAAGGTTTCTCTCCAGTGTGCGTTCTTTCTTTCTTTTTTCCCCTTTTTTTGGCGGCCCAAGGGGTTAAACCCCTAAACCCCCGTAGATCCGCGCCTGTTTAGTATACTGTTTTCCAAAAAGTGGGGGCGGAGCCCCGTCGTTCTGCGGGCCCTGCTATGTAAGCCTCTAAATAAGCATATTTCTTGCCTGACTGTAAATTTAGGAATTTGTAATTTTCCAACAAACGCATAAAAAGTATAATTTAATAAAAAGTGAGGAAAAATCTCGGATTATTATGTCATTTCAGCAACATTTGTAAATCACCGGTATCGAATTAGAAATGATCCACGTTTGAATTTTATTGTGACACTGGCAGGACACTAATTGCCCCCATCAGTACGCCTGTGCCCCCAAACTACACCTTGTTGGCGGGAAAATCGCAAATGACCTCCCTACCTATCTTCTTTCTCTCTTTCTTTCCTTACCTTTTCCTCCCCTTCCCTTTCCCTTCCCTTCCTTCTCTCTCTTTTAGGTTTGCTAGGGAGGCAAGGGCCTTTCGCCCCGATCCACATGTTGTTGGCGGGATTAAACGCAACTGATCTCCCCTTCTTTTCACCCTTTCTTTTCTTCTTCCTCTTTTTTGTTCACTTTTAGCTCTCCTCTTTCCTTTTCCCTTCTCTCTTTTTTTTGGCGGCGGCGGGGTGAGAGGCAAGGGCCTTTTGGCCCCCCTCCCCGCCGATCCACAACTTGTTGGCGGGAAAAAATTTTTCTTCTTCTCTCTCTCTCTCTCTTTTTTCTTTTTCTTTGCGGGGGCAAGGCCCGCTCCCCCCTGGATCCGCACCTGTGGAACATTTCCTCCGGAAATGACCCTCCTCGCCGCATCCAAAACAAACCCTGAGCGCAGGCGACTGCGCATTCCCCCGCGTACCGCCTAGAGCTGCCGCGATATAAGCTCTACTCTAGGCCGGACATACGGGTATCCAGACTTTTCGCTAAACTGGATATACGGTTATCTACTAGTACTAGTATTACTGTTAGTGGACACCAAGGCCCATAAAAAGAACATTTTGCTCTTCCTGGCTATTTGGGAATGTGTCAGTTTGCAACAGAAATGGAGAACCGCGCATTTTGTTGAAAATCATGTGATATATCACGAACATTTATAAATCACTTGTATGGAATTGAAAATAAGTCATGGTTTAATTTTATTTGGGGGGGCTAGCGCCCCCCCCCAAGCCCCCCCACCAGTACGCCAGTGCCTCTACCCGCAGGCAACAAGCTGCCCCTACACAGGTACACCCAGAATTGCATTCCTCATCCCACATCTTTTTGAGGGTGGATGCAGTTATAAGAGAAGGTTCATTGATTTTAAAAACTAACTTTATTGTCAGTATTGCAAAGGTGAAACTTTGATTGGACAAGGTTATCAAAATTCAAAGCTTGCAAACATTCGAAGTAATGATTATTATCAATTACAAAATGCTTAAATACAGCCACGGCATAGCACCTGAAAAGCTCTCTGAACGCTGCTGAGATGTGTGACGTCACATGTTGAACATGATTTGCACAAGCAGACGATGTCCCATGACATCTTACACATTTTCAGTACCAGATTTGTCATCTTCTCTTTGGTTATTTCTCTTACTTCACTACCGGCAGGCTAAATTTTTAATCTATTGCCCCTCTAAACCCCACGCGTGGTATTATTTTGATGAAAAATGCAAGGATAAACAAATAAAGGAATCCGTCGCTTGTAAACAAAATAGGACGCCATTGTATTTTCAGCTTCATACACCGCGGTATGTTCGGCGTTTCAAGAGGGAGCAAATGCCGTCCATGCTATCACTCCGGGGGGTTTTAATTTTAAAAGTGTGGTTTCTTTGATTGTTCATTAACCCCTATCCTGTTTATCTACAAACAAAATAATTTAATTTGGTTTTCAGAATCGGTTTCATATCCCTTTTTGAATGGTGTAAAATTCCATCAGATTTATATACACTAAACTCATTTTAATTTGCAATTATGTTCATTCTTTATGGGATGTCGTCTGCTTGGGCAGGATTGGTTCATATTGTGACGGCA
The DNA here is from genome assembly GCA_037976565.1 of Mesocentrotus franciscanus. Taxonomy (NCBI): domain Eukaryota; kingdom Metazoa; phylum Echinodermata; class Echinoidea; order Camarodonta; family Strongylocentrotidae; genus Mesocentrotus; species Mesocentrotus franciscanus. The sequence continues at coordinate 27,211,110 of CP137683.1, read as the reverse complement.
TTAAAACATCGTTATTTTTTCTGGTGAATCTCTCGCATATCCCATATGCTATGGAGGTGGTTTTATTTGTAGTTTTATAAATCACCTGATATGTAGTCGACCTAAAACGTGTAAGATGGCCATCTGTTAGCTTACCAGTTTCTATAGTGATACGTTATTTGCCATATTTGTGATGTTCTTTGAACTGGCTCTTTTAAGGGGCCCTAAGCTTCAACCTCCATACAGGGGGCCTTTTCGAGTCATTTAACGCTCTGACAAGTTTTTTTTAACTATTGATTATACAATGGTAAACGTGAAACTGTCAGTGTTGAGAGACTTAAACCAGCTTTCATTGAGCAAGATCTCCCTGCTCAATCTACAAAGGCTTGCAACGAACAGTCACGTATCACGTATCACGTTCACGTTCACGTCTTGCGCCCTTTCGTGAAACAGGTCACCCAAATCTACAAAGTGTTGGTTACGTGACCCAACAATTTGTTGATTTGCTATATGAAATCTACGAAAGCTCAAGTAAATTGACGCTGGCGTTAAAAAAATAATGCAAATTGTCATTGAGAAGAGACTAATGGCAAAAAAGCTGCTTCAGGCCAGAATCTTTAGCTAATCATTAATGATTAAATAATGCGATTAAATATGAATGAGATACCCGTTTGGCTCGCCATATTTCACTTCCAGTCGTTCAAAAAGTCATGCATTAACTTTACGAACATGCATCTTTGGTGACACCAGTCTTACTCTCACCCAGGAAGCTCGGCCAGGCTAGGCCAGTAGCTAGGCCAATGCAAGTCCACTGCAGTGGCAAAGCCGTGTTGAGCTGTGGCCGCGTAGCCGTAGATTATCGCATGTCATTAGGGGAGACTCAGGTTAGTTGAGCCACTTTTTACTCAAGGTCACCTGGTGCCCTGGGGTAATGTTGTGTAAGGATGTTTGGGGTGGGATTGAAAGAGCAGTATGTTAGGCATATTATATCTGTATATTATGAAAAAACAACACTTTTGATTTTAGAGCCAGGGGAGATTTAAAAAAAGTGGTCAAGTGGCTCAATTAACACCAACACACAGGTTAGTTGAGCCAGGGTGTCAGGTTAGTTGAGCCATATATGTAGATCAGTGGCATAAATGTAAATGAGACACTTTTTTTTTTTTTTAATTTTGTTTTATTCCTCCAAAAGTGTAATACAAACAAAAACATACAATTGAATACAATAAATACACACACTTGCAAACACACACTCACACACACACGCAATTTCACACAAACACATACATAAACACACATGCAAAATACTGGCTCAACTAACCACACACACATCGGCTCAACTAACACCACACCCACCATTCATCGTGGTGAAAAGTGAAAGTCTTACTAGACACAAATCAAACTAGAAATGTAATTCGTCATGAGGACGAATTAGGTGGTCTGTTATGTAATCTGAATAACTGATCTTGTAGAAATTTGTCTTAGCTACAACATATCAAAATTTGGAAGAAAAAAGAGCTTAAATAAGCTAGATAGTGCTCAAAGATTAATGTTATGTAGATTCATGATGTGAACGAAATTCGACTTTCGTAGACATAACACGCACGTTAAGAAAATTCTGACATGTCGCCTTTAATTGAAATTTTCACTTTGATGACGTCATCAAAACGAAAAGTGAGGATAACTTATCTTGTAGGGAATTGTCTTAGCTACAACATATCTAAATTTGGAAGAAAACAATTAATATTTACAGAGATACAATCAATTTTCCATAAATATGCGGACGTCATAATATGCAAATTCGTATTTTGAGTTCCAAGGCCTTTATGATGACGTCACGATATATGTACTGGCAAAATGAGACATGAAATCATATCTCCAATTCATACTCTATCCAAATATGAAAAAATGGAGAGGAATTCAGGCATTCTGACGAGCTATGGCGGATTTTATATAGACATGTTTTTACCACTTTTTACATTATATTGCCCATTGACGCGCGCACGAATTTTAAAGTTTGACGCACGCGTGTGGCATTATAGAAGGTCGAGAATGACTGGAAATAGTTGGAAATTGTCAAAAATAGTGTCAGAAATACAAACCTTGCAAAAAAACGGCGTGTTTACGAAGTGAACGTGCTGCGCGCGCGCATAACGCGCGCGCGGACGCGCACGGACGGAAATTTTTAAATGCTTAAAATGACCTGATTCGTACTCTCGTTTAATAGTTAAGTGATTTTGAGCATTTTAAAATATTGACGCGCGTACGCGCGTCATGACCTTTGTGACCTTTGATGACATGACTTGTTGACCCTTGACCTAATATATATGTGATATGAATATAAATAACCTTTGATGACGCATCATGAAGATATGATTGATAATGTGATTTCACAAAATGGCGCCTGGATGACGTCACGATGACCTGATGACCTTGAAAAAATGGTGGCACTTGAATTTGATAAGCCTGATGACTGACAAAAATTTGATGAAAATTGATGGAGCCGAATTCGAGCAATCACGCTCACAAAAAAGTGGTGGGAAAATAAAAATGAACAAGTGCGTTACCGATATACAAAAACATTTCCCAAAACATTTCCTATAGCGATTACACGTGAACGGAAAATGGAATTCTCAAATCCCACTTTGCAAGTGAAATATAAGCATGATCCCGGCATCGGATTGAAAAATAAATGGCACACTTGTGATAGCTTATTGTCTCAGCTACAACATTCTCAAAGCTCAGCGAAAACAAAAATGAAACAATGGAGATATTGCTCGCGAAAGACGGGAATGTAGAATCCAGTTTTGAGAAAAAGTCATGTCCCATAGAGAATACACGCAAAATGTGAAAAATTGACACGCCTCCTTTAATCGCAAAAATACGCCATGATGCCTTTGTCAAAATGAAAAATCGTGGTGACTGCATTTGTAGAGAATTGTCTCAGCTAGAACATATCAAAATTTAGAAGAAAATCGATCAATATTTACAGAGATACAATCAATTTTCCAAAAATATGCTGACGTCATAATATGCAAATTGAAATTTTGAGTTCGGAGGCCATTATGATGACGTCATGAGTTCATTGAGGGTCAAATGAGACATGAAATCATATCTCCAACTCATAATCTATCCAAATATGAAAAAAATTGGGAGTTCCCATCCATTCTGAAGAGTTACAATGAATTTTGTATAGGCATGTTTTTGCCCATATATGCTATGTATTACAAGAGATCGCGCGCACGGACATTTTCTTGAACGGACGCTCATTCCGTTATTAATGGTCATAAAAGGATAAACATGTTATCAAATTGTTCAGAAAAAATGAGGAATATCATGCCAAAAAAAAAATATGAGGAGTTATGTTACGTTCGGCCGTCACGAACGAAAACGCGCGCGCATTCGTGTGTGCGCGTTTTTTTGCGAAATGCTTAAAATGGCCTGAAACGTATCTAAAATGAATTTGAGACGATTTAGAGCATTTTGAAATTTTGCGCGCGCGCTAAAGCGCGGACGTACGCATGCGCGTGCGTATTTTGACCTGAAATTGACCGGACGGATATTGACCTTGATCATGTGAAATATGAATGAGAAATGACTTTCCGTTATGAAGATATGATCATGAGTTGAAAGTACCAAAAAAAAACACAAAATGGCGCCTGGATGACGTCATGAAGACTTGATGACCTTGAAAATGTTACTGTCACGTCTCATGACTATGACCTATGACTGTATCAAAATTGAAAGAAATTGACCGAACCGATCTTGAGTTATCCTCTACACAAAAAAGGGGCGGAAATAAATAAAAATAAATAAATAAATAAATAAAGAAGAAAGAAAATTCTGACGAAAACAATAGGTGATCTGTCGATACCGACAGACCACCTAATAAGGTTAAAATGATATACAATGTTACTCCTTTCAACTGTATCATGATAGTCAGTTAATTCTATAAGGTGTAGAAAATATGAGGACATGTCCACTTTTTACGGAAATTCACTTTGAACAGCAAAAATCAAATTTTGGTGATTTTCACAAGCTTGTAGTCTGCATCCCTGTGTCAAATTTAGCACATGTGTTCCCTGTACCAGGACTCATAGCGTGATATATTATCCTCTTTTTTTGGGGGGGGCTGTGATGACTTTTCTTTTTATTTAATGATTACACCATCGAGCCACAACTCGGCCTATAATTCATGGCCAAACTACTCGATTTTAGACATTCCTTTTTTCCCAGAAGTTTGCTCAGTGTACCAGTGTCACTTGCATGCTTAGACAAAGGCATATGAGGGGGAGGCAGCCGGGTCTTTTGGGGGCATATATGCCCCCAAAATAAGGAAACATCCCCCCCCCCCAGTCTCCCCTCGGCAATAATCGGGCAAAAAGTCACAATTTCGGGCAGAAAGGTAAATAAAAGTTAAAGAAAGAAGAAAATAAAGCAGCGCTGAAATTAACGACTGCAGAGAATCCTTCGTTATATCTTTTCGATAAGCCTAATATACAAACATTACCAATATTAACCTGTTAAACATGCTTTTTTTATATATTTTACCTCTAAAATTTTTACCTCTGACATTTTTACCTCTGACATTTTTCCTCTGACATTTTTACCTCTGCCATTTTTACTTCTGACATTTTTTCCTCTGACATTTTTACCTCTGACATTTTTACCTCTGCCATTTTTACCTCTGCCATTTTTACCTCTGCCATTTTTACTGACATTTTTCCTCTGACATTTTTACCTCTGACATTTTTACACCGAGCGTCATCTACGCGATCATGTAGTTGGTTCATGTGTCCCATTCGTAGAAAATAGCAATAGCAATTTTTATGTTTAGAACTGTTAAAAGCGCGAATAGCGCCTTTTGAGACGTTTTTGTTCGTTTTAGACCCAAATGGCAAATGACTTCCTAATAAAGGGTGATATAGTGCCTCCCGGTTCATCATGGTGTAGGGCACGTCGTCATCTACGCGATCATGTAATTGGTTCATGTGTCCCAATCGTAGGTTTGAGAAAATGGCAATTTATATCATGATGTAGGGCACGTTGTCATCTACGCGTACATGTAATTGGTTTATGTGTCCCATTCGTAGTTTTCGAGAAAATGGCAATGTTATGTTTAGAACTGTCAAAGAAGCGAATAGCACCTTTTGAGACATTTTTGTTCGTTTTTCACCAAAATGACAAATAACTTCCTGATAAAGTATGACAGCGCGTCCCAGTTTATATCATTATGTTGGGCAGATCGTCATCTACGCGTACATGTAAATGGTTTATGTGTCCCATTCGTAGTTTTCGAGAAAATGGCAATTTGATGTTTAGAACTGTCAAAAGCGCAACTAGCGCCTTGTGAGACGTTTTGTCGTTTTTCACCCAAAGGCAAATATAACTTCCTAATAAAGTATGGCAGCGCGTCCCCGTTTATATCATGATGTAGGGCAGATCGTCATCTATGCTTACATGTAATTGGTTTATGTGTCCGAATTCGTAGTCTTCGGGAAAATGGCAATTTGATGAAAGCGCGTCCCGTGAACCAATTACATGTAGGCGTAGATGAGGACGTGCCCTACATCATAATATAAACCGGGACGCGCTGTCATACTTTATTAGGAATTTATTCGCCATTTGGACGAAAAGCCAACAAAAAACGTCTCAAAATGCGCTATTCGCGCTTAACAGTACTAAACATCAAATTAAGTATGATCGCGCCTCCCGGTTTATATTCATGGTGTAAGGCACGTCGTCCTCAACACGTACATGTATTTGGTTCCTGTGTCCATTTCGTAGTTTTCGAGTAAATGGCAATTTTATGTTTAGAGGTGAAAAAGGCGCGTATTAGGCCTTTTGAGATGTTTTGGTTCGTTTTTCATCCAAATTGCTTATATCTTCCAAATTAAGTATGATAGCGCGTCCCGGTTTATATCTTGGTATAAAGCACGTCGTCCTCAACACGTACATATTATGATTGGTTCATCTGTCCAATCCGTAGTTTTTGAGTAAATGGCAAGTTTATGTTTAGAGCTGAAAACGGCGCATATTAGGCCTTTTGAGACGTTTTTTTCTTATCGAAATGGCTTATAACTTCAAATTTAAGTATGATAGCGCGTCCCGGTTTATATCATGGTGTAAGGCACGTCGTCGTCAACACGTACATGTGATTGGTTCATCTGTCCAATCTGTAGTTTTCGAGTAAATGGCAATTTTATGTTAAGAGCTGAAAACGGCGCGTATTAGGCCTTTTGAGATGTTTTGGTTCGTTTTTATCCAAATTGCTTATAACTTCCAAATAAGGTATGATAGCGCGTGCCGGTTTATATCATGGTGTAAGACACGTCGTCCTCAACACGTACATGTAATTGGTTCATCTGTCCAATCCGTAGTTTTCGAGTAAATGGCAATTATATGTTAAGAGCTGAAAACGGCGCGTATTAGGCTTTTTGAGACGTTTTTGTTCGTTTTTCACCCAAATGGCTATAATTTCCAAATTAAGTATAATAGCGCGTCCCGGTTGATATCATGGTGTAAGGCACGTCGTCCTCAACACGTACATGTAATTGGTTCATCTGTCCAATTCGTAGTTTTCGAGTAAATGGCAATTTTATGTTTAGAGGTGAAAAGGCGCGTATTAGGCCTTTTGAGACGTTTTTTTACCCAAATGGCTATAATTTCCAAATTAAGTATGATAGCGCGTCCCGGTTTATATCATGGTGTAAGGCACGTCGTCCTCAACACGTACATGTAATTGGTTCATCTGTCCAATCCGTAGTTTTTGAGTAAATGGCACTTCCATAGAGCTGAAAACGGCGCATATTGGGCCTATTGAGATGTTTTGGTTCGTTTTTCATCCAAATTGCTATAATTCCAAATTAAGTATGATAGCGCGTCCCGGTTTATATCATGGTGTAAGCACGTCGTCCTCAACACGTACATATGATTGGTTCATCTGTCCAATCCGTAGTTTTTGAGTAAATGGCAATTTTATGTTTAGAGGTGAAAAAGGCGTATTAGGCCTTTTGAGACGTTTTTTCGTTTTCACCCAAATGGCTTTAATTTCCAAATTAAGTATGATAGCGCGTCCCGGTTGATATCATGGTGTAAGGCACGTCGTCCTCAACACGTACATGTAATTGGTTCATCTGTCCAATCCGTAGTTTTTGAGTAAATTGCAATTTCATGTTTAGAGGTGAAAACGGCGCGTATTAGGCCTTTTGAGACGTTTTTTTCGTTTTTCACCCAAATGGCTATAATTTCCAAATTAAGAATGATAGCGCGTCCCGGTTGATATCATGGTGTAAGGCACGTCGTCCTCAACACGTACATGTAATTGGTTCATCTGTCCAATCCGTAGTTTTCGAGTAAATGGCAATTTTATGTTTAGAGGTGAAAAAGGCGCGTATTAGGCCTTTTGAGACGTTTTTTTCCCAAATGGCTATAATTTCCAAATTAAGTATGATAGCGCGTCCCGGTTGATATCATGGTGTAAGGCACGTCGTCCTCAACACGTACATGTAATTGGTTCATCTGTCCAATTCGTAGTTTTCGAGTAAATGGCAATTTTATGTTTAGAGGTGAAAAGGCGCGTATTAGGCCTTTTGAGACGTTTTTTCGTTTTTCACCCAAATGGCTATAATTTCCAAATTAAGTATGATAGCGCGTCCCGGTTGATATCATGGTGTAAGGCACGTCGTCCTCAACACGTACATGTAATTGGTTCATCTGTCCAATTCGTAGTTTTCGAGTAAATGGCAATTTATGTTTAGAGGTGAAAAGGCGCGTATTAGGCCTTTTGAGACGTTTTTTCGTTTTTCACCCAAATGGCTATAATTTCCAAATTAAGAATGATAGCGCGTCCCGGTTGATATCATGGTGTAAGGCACGTCGTCCTCAACACGTACATGTAATTGGTTCATCTGTCCAATTCGTAGTTTTCGAGTAAATGGCAATTTCATGTTTAGAGGTGAAAAAGGCGCGTATTAGGCCTTTTGAGACGTTTTTTCGTTTTTCACCCAAATGGCTATAATTTCCAAATTAAGAATGATAGCGCGTCCCGGTTGATATCATGGTGTAAGGCACGTCGTCCTCAACACGTACATGTAATTGGTTCATCTGTCCAATTCGTAGTTTTCGAGTAAATGGCAATTTCATGTTTAGAGGTGAAAAGGCGCGTATTAGGCCTTTTGAGACATTTTTTCGTTTTTCACCCAAATGGCTATAATTTCCAAATTAAGAATGATAGCGCGTCCCGGTTGATATCATGGTGTAAGGCACGTCGTCCTCAACACGTACATGTAATTGGTTCATCTGTCCAATTCGTAGTTTTCGAGTAAATGGCAATTTCATGTTTAGAGGTGAAAAAGGCGCGTATTAGGCCTTTTGAGACGTTTTTTCGTTTTTCACCCAAATGGCTATAATTTCCAAATTAAGTATCTTAGCGCGTCCCGGTTGATATCATGGTGTAAGGCACGTCGTCCTCAACACGTACATGTAATTGGTTCATCTGTCCAATTCGTAGTTTTCGAGTAAATGGCAATTTCATGTTTAGAGGTGAAAAAGGCGCGTATTAGGCCTTTTGAGACGTTTTTTCGTTTTTCACCCAAATGGCTATAATTTCCAAATTAAGTATCTTAGCGCGTCCCGGTTGATATCATGGTGTAAGGCACGTCGTCCTCAACACGTACATGTAATTGGTTCATCTGTCCAATTCGTAGTTTTCGAGTAAATGGCAATTTTATGTTTAGAGGTGAAAAAGGCGCGTATTAGGCCTTTTGAGACGTTTTTTCGTTTTTCACCCAAATGGCTATAATTTCCAAATTAAGTATCTTAGCGCGTCCCGGTTGATATCATGGTGTAAGGCACGTCGTCCTCAACACGTACATGTAATTGGTTCATCTGTCCAATTCGTAGTTTTCGAGTAAATGGCAATTTCATGTTTAGAGGTGAAAAAGGCGCGTATTAGGCCTTTTGAGACGTTTTTTCGTTTTTCACCCAAATGGCTATAATTTCCAAATTAAGTATCTTAGCGCGTCCCGGTTGATATCATGGTGTAAGGCACGTCGTCCTCAACACGTACATGTAATTGGTTCATCTGTCCAATTCGTAGTTTTCGAGTAAATGGCAATTTCATGTTTAGAGGTGAAAAAGGCGCGTATTAGGCCTTTTGAGACGTTTTTTCGTTTTTCACCCAAATGGCTATAATTTCCAAATTAAGTATCTTAGCGCGTCCCGGTTGATATCATGGTGTAAGGCACGTCGTCCTCAACACGTACATGTAATTGGTTCATCTGTCCAATTCGTAGTTTTCGAGTAAATGGCAATTTCATGTTTAGAGGTGAAAAAGGCGCGTATTAGGCCTTTTGAGACGTTTTTTCGTTTTTCACCCAAATGGCTATAATTTCCAAATTAAGTATCTTAGCGCGTCCCGGTTGATATCATGGTGTAAGGCACGTCGTCCTCAACACGTACATGTAATTGGTTCATCTGTCCAATTCGTAGTTTTCGAGTAAATGGCAATTTCATGTTTAGAGGTGAAAAAGGCGCGTATTAGGCCTTTTGAGACGTTTTTTCGTTTTTCACCCAAATGGCTATAATTTCCAAATTAAGTATCTTAGCGCGTCCCGGTTGATATCATGGTGTAAGGCACGTCGTCCTCAACACGTACATGTAATTGGTTCATCTGTCCAATTCGTAGTTTTCGAGTAAATGGCAATTTCATGTTTAGAGGTGAAAAAGGCGCGTATTAGGCCTTTTGAGACGTTTTTTCGTTTTTCACCCAAATGGCTATAATTTCCAAATTAAGTATCTTAGCGCGTCCCGGTTGATATCATGGTGTAAGGCACGTCGTCCTCAACACGTACATGTAATTGGTTCATCTGTCCAATTCGTAGTTTTCGAGTAAATGGCAATTTCATGTTTAGAGGTGAAAAAGGCGCGTATTAGGCCTTTTGAGACGTTTTTTCGTTTTTCACCCAAATGGCTATAATTTCCAAATTAAGTATCTTAGCGCGTCCCGGTTGATATCATGGTGTAAGGCACGTCGTCCTCAACACGTACATGTAATTGGTTCATCTGTCCAATTCGTAGTTTTCGAGTAAATGGCAATTTTATGTTTAGAGGTGAAAAAGGCGCGTATTAGGCCTTTTGAGACGTTTTTTCGTTTTTCACCCAAATGGCTATAATTTCCAAATTAAGTATCTTAGCGCGTCCCGGTTGATATCATGGTGTAAGGCACGTCGTCCTCAACACGTACATGTAATTGGTTCATCTGTCCAATTCGTAGTTTTCGAGTAAATGGCAATTTCATGTTTAGAGGTGAAAAAGGCGCGTATTAGGCCTTTTGAGACGTTTTTTCGTTTTTCACCCAAATGGCTATAATTTCCAAATTAAGTATCTTAGCGCGTCCCGGTTGATATCATGGTGTAAGGCACGTCGTCCTCAACACGTACATGTAATTGGTTCATCTGTCCAATTCGTAGTTTTCGAGTAAATGGCAATTTCATGTTTAGAGGTGAAAAAGGCGCGTATTAGGCCTTTTGAGACGTTTTTTCGTTTTCACCCAAATGGCTATAATTTCCAAATTAAGTATCTTAGCGCGTCCCGGTTGATATCATGGTGTAAGGCACGTCGTCCTCAACACGTACATGTAATTGGTTCATCTGTCCAATTCGTAGTTTTCGAGTAAATGGCAATTTCATGTTTAGAGGTGAAAAAGGCGCGTATTAGGCCTTTTGAGACGTTTTTTCGTTTTTCACCCAAATGGCTATAATTTCCAAATTAAGTATCTTAGCGCGTCCCGGTTGATATCATGGTGTAAGGCACGTCGTCCTCAACACGTACATGTAATTGGTTCATCTGTCCAATTCGTAGTTTTCGAGTAAATGGCAATTTCATGTTTAGAGGTGAAAAAGGCGCGTATTAGGCCTTTTGAGACGTTTTTTCGTTTTTCACCCAAATGGCTATAATTTCCAAATTAAGTATCTTAGCGCGTCCCGGTTGATATCATGGTGTAAGGCACGTCGTCCTCAACACGTACATGTAATTGGTTCATCTGTCCAATTCGTAGTTTTCGAGTAAATGGCAATTTCATGTTTAGAGGTGAAAAAGGCGCGTATTAGGCCTTTTGAGACGTTTTTTCGTTTTCACCCAAATGGCTATAATTTCCAAATTAAGTATCTTAGCGCGTCCCGGTTGATATCATGGTGTAAGGCACGTCGTCCTCAACACGTACATGTAATTGGTTCATCTGTCCAATTCGTAGTTTTCGAGTAAATGGCAATTTCATGTTTAGAGGTGAAAAAGGCGCGTATTAGGCCTTTTGAGACGTTTTTTCGTTTTCACCCAAATGGCTATAATTTCCAAATTAAGTATCTTAGCGCGTCCCGGTTGATATCATGGTGTAAGGCACGTCGTCCTCAACACGTACATGTAATTGGTTCATCTGTCCAATTCGTAGTTTTCGAGTAAATGGCAATTTCATGTTTAGAGGTGAAAAAGGCGCGTATTAGGCCTTTTGAGACGTTTTTTTCGTTTTTCACCCAAATGGCTATAATTTCCAAATTAAGTATCTTAGCGCGTCCCGGTTGATATCATGGTGTAAGGCACGTCGTCCTCAACACGTACATGTAATTGGTTCATCTGTCCAATTCGTAGTTTTCGAGTAAATGGCAATTTCATGTTTAGAGGTGAAAAAGGCGCGTATTAGGCCTTTTGAGACGTTTTTTCGTTTTCACCCAAATGGCTATAATTTCCAAATTAAGTATCTTAGCGCGTCCCGGTTGATATCATGGTGTAAGGCACGTCGTCCTCAACACGTACATGTAATTGGTTCATCTGTCCAATTCGTAGTTTTCGAGTAAATGGCAATTTCATGTTTAGAGGTGAAAAAGGCGCGTATTAGGCCTTTTGAGACGTTTTTTCGTTTTCACCCAAATGGCTATAATTTCCAAATTAAGTATCTTAGCGCGTCCCGGTTGATATCATGGTGTAAGGCACGTCGTCCTCAACACGTACATGTAATTGGTTCATCTGTCCAATTCGTAGTTTTCGAGTAAATGGCAATTTCATGTTTAGAGGTGAAAAAGGCGCGTATTAGGCCTTTTGAGACGTTTTTTCGTTTTCACCCAAATGGCTATAATTTCCAAATTAAGTATCTTAGCGCGTCCCGGTTGATATCATGGTGTAAGGCACGTCGTCCTCAACACGTACATGTAATTGGTTCATCTGTCCAATTCGTAGTTTTCGAGTAAATGGCAATTTCATGTTTAGAGGTGAAAAAGGCGCGTATTAGGCCTTTTGAGACGTTTTTTCGTTTTCACCCAAATGGCTATAATTTCCAAATTAAGTATCTTAGCGCGTCCCGGTTGATATCATGGTGTAAGGCACGTCGTCCTCAACACGTACATGTAATTGGTTCATCTGTCCAATTCGTAGTTTTCGAGTAAATGGCAATTTCATGTTTAGAGGTGAAAAAGGCGCGTATTAGGCCTTTTGAGACGTTTTTTCGTTTTCACCCAAATGGCTATAATTTCCAAATTAAGTATCTTAGCGCGTCCCGGTTGATATCATGGTGTAAGGCACGTCGTCCTCAACACGTACATGTAATTGGTTCATCTGTCCAATTCGTAGTTTTCGAGTAAATGGCAATTTCATGTTTAGAGGTGAAAAAGGCGCGTATTAGGCCTTTTGAGACGTTTTTTCGTTTTCACCCAAATGGCTATAATTTCCAAATTAAGTATCTTAGCGCGTCCCGGTTGATATCATGGTGTAAGGCACGTCGTCCTCAACACGTACATGTAATTGGTTCATCTGTCCAATTCGTAGTTTTCGAGTAAATGGCAATTTCATGTTTAGAGGTGAAAAAGGCGCGTATTAGGCCTTTTGAGACGTTTTTTCGTTTTCACCCAAATGGCTATAATTTCCAAATTAAGTATCTTAGCGCGTCCCGGTTGATATCATGGTGTAAGGCACGTCGTCCTCAACACGTACATGTAATTGGTTCATCTGTCCAATTCGTAGTTTTCGAGTAAATGGCAATTTCATGTTTAGAGGTGAAAAAGGCGCGTATTAGGCCTTTTGAGACGTTTTTTCGTTTTCACCCAAATGGCTATAATTTCCAAATTAAGTATCTTAGCGCGTCCCGGTTGATATCATGGTGTAAGGCACGTCGTCCTCAACACGTACATGTCATTGGTTCATCTGTCCAATTCGTAGTTTTCGAGTAAATGGCAATTTCATGTTTAGAGGTGAAAAAGGCGCGTATTAGGCCTTTTGAGACGTTTTTTCGTTTTCACCCAAATGGCTATAATTTCCAAATTAAGTATCTTAGCGCGTCCCGGTTGATATCATGGTGTAAGGCACGTCGTCCTCAACACGTACATGTCATTGGTTCATCTGTCCAATTCGTAGTTTTCGAGTAAATGGCAATTTCATGTTTAGAGGTGAAAAAGGCGCGTATTAGGCCTTTTGAGACGTTTTTTCGTTTTGACCCAAATGGCTATAATTTCCAAATTAAGTATCTTAGCGCGTCCCGGTTGATATCATGGTGTAAGGCACGTCGTCCTCAACACGTACATGTAATTGGTTCATCTGTCCAATTCGTAGTTTTCGAGTAAATGGCAATTTCATGTTTAGAGGTGAAAAAGGCGCGTATTAGGCCTTTTGAGACGTTTTTTCGTTTTCACCCAAATGGCTATAATTTCCAAATTAAGTATCTTAGCGCGTCCCGGTTGATATCATGGTGTAAGGCACGTCGTCCTCAACACGTACATGTAATTGGTTCATCTGTCCAATTCGTAGTTTTCGAGTAAATGGCAATTTCATGTTTAGAGGTGAAAAAGGCGCGTATTAGGCCTTTTGAGACGTTTTTTCGTTTTCACCCAAATGGCTATAATTTCCAAATTAAGTATCTTAGCGCGTCCCGGTTGATATCATGGTGTAAGGCACGTCGTCCTCAACACGTACATGTAATTGGTTCATCTGTCCAATTCGTAGTTTTCGAGTAAATGGCAATTTCATGTTTAGAGGTGAAAAAGGCGCGTATTAGGCCTTTTGAGACGTTTTTTCGTTTTTCACCCAAATGGCTATAATTTCCAAATTAAGTATCTTAGCGCGTCCCGGTTGATATCATGGTGTAAGGCACGTCGTCCTCAACACGTACATGTAATTGGTTCATCTGTCCAATTCGTAGTTTTCGAGTAAATGGCAATTTCATGTTTAGAGGTGAAAAAGGCGCGTATTAGGCCTTTTGAGACGTTTTTTCGTTTTCACCCAAATGGCTATAATTTCCAAATTAAGTATCTTAGCGCGTCCCGGTTGATATCATGGTGTAAGGCACGTCGTCCTCAACACGTACATGTAATTGGTTCATCTGTCCAATTCGTAGTTTTCGAGTAAATGGCAATTTCATGTTTAGAGGTGAAAAAGGCGCGTATTAGGCCTTTTGAGACGTTTTTTCGTTTTCACCCAAATGGCTATAATTTCCAAATTAAGTATCTTAGCGCGTCCCGGTTGATATCATGGTGTAAGGCACGTCGTCCTCAACACGTACATGTAATTGGTTCATCTGTCCAATTCGTAGTTTTCGAGTAAATGGCAATTTCATGTTTAGAGGTGAAAAAGGCGCGTATTAGGCCTTTTGAGACGTTTTTTCGTTTTCACCCAAATGGCTATAATTTCCAAATTAAGTATCTTAGCGCGTCCCGGTTGATATCATGGTGTAAGGCACGTCGTCCTCAACACGTACATGTAATTGGTTCATCTGTCCAATTCGTAGTTTTCGAGTAAATGGCAATTTCATGTTTAGAGGTGAAAAAGGCGCGTATTAGGCCTTTTGAGACGTTTTTTTGTTTTCACCCAAATGGCTATAATTTCCAAATTAAGTATCTTAGCGCGTCCCGGTTGATATCATGGTGTAAGGCACGTCGTCCTCAACACGTACATGTAATTGGTTCATCTGTCCAATTCGTAGTTTTCGAGTAAATGGCAATTTCATGTTTAGAGGTGAAAAAGGCGCGTATTAGGCCTTTTGAGACGTTTTTTTGTTTTCACCCAAATGGCTATAATTTCCAAATTAAGTATCTTAGCGCGTCCCGGTTGATATCATGGTGTAAGGCACGTCGTCCTCAACACGTACATGTAATTGGTTCATCTGTCCAATTCGTAGTTTTCGAGTAAATGGCAATTTCATGTTTAGAGGTGAAAAAGGCGCGTATTAGGCCTTTTGAGACGTTTTTTCGTTTTCACCCAAATGGCTATAATTTCCAAATTAAGTATCTTAGCGCGTCCCGGTTGATATCATGGTGTAAGGCACGTCGTCCTCAACACGTACATGTAATTGGTTCATCTGTCCAATTCGTAGTTTTCGAGTAAATGGCAATTTCATGTTTAGAGGTGAAAAAGGCGCGTATTAGGCCTTTTGAGACGTTTTTTCGTTTTCACCCAAATGGCTATAATTTCCAAATTAAGTATCTTAGCGCGTCCCGGTTGATATCATGGTGTAAGGCACGTCGTCCTCAACACGTACATGTAATTGGTTCATCTGTCCAATTCGTAGTTTTCGAGTAAATGGCAATTTCATGTTTAGAGGTGAAAAAGGCGCGTATTAGGCCTTTTGAGACGTTTTTTCGTTTTCACCCAAATGGCTATAATTTCCAAATTAAGTATCTTAGCGCGTCCCGGTTGATATCATGGTGTAAGGCACGTCGTCCTCAACACGTACATGTAATTGGTTCATCTGTCCAATTCGTAGTTTTCGAGTAAATGGCAATTTCATGTTTAGAGGTGAAAAAGGCGCGTATTAGGCCTTTTGAGACGTTTTTTCGTTTTCACCCAAATGGCTATAATTTCCAAATTAAGTATCTTAGCGCGTCCCGGTTGATATCATGGTGTAAGGCACGTCGTCCTCAACACGTACATGTAATTGGTTCATCTGTCCAATTCGTAGTTTTCGAGTAAATGGCAATTTCATGTTTAGAGGTGAAAAAGGCGCGTATTAGGCCTTTTGAGACGTTTTTTCGTTTTCACCCAAATGGCTATAATTTCCAAATTAAGTATCTTAGCGCGTCCCGGTTGATATCATGGTGTAAGGCACGTCGTCCTCAACACGTACATGTAATTGGTTCATCTGTCCAATTCGTAGTTTTCGAGTAAATGGCAATTTCATGTTTAGAGGTGAAAAAGGCGCGTATTAGGCCTTTTGAGACGTTTTTTCGTTTTCACCCAAATGGCTATAATTTCCAAATTAAGTATCTTAGCGCGTCCCGGTTGATATCATGGTGTAAGGCACGTCGTCCTCAACACGTACATGTAATTGGTTCATCTGTCCAATTCGTAGTTTTCGAGTAAATGGCAATTTCATGTTTAGAGGTGAAAAAGGCGCGTATTAGGCCTTTTGAGACGTTTTTTCGTTTTCACCCAAATGGCTATAATTTCCAAATTAAGTATCTTAGCGCGTCCCGGTTGATATCATGGTGTAAGGCACGTCGTCCTCAACACGTACATGTAATTGGTTCATCTGTCCAATTCGTAGTTTTCGAGTAAATGGCAATTTCATGTTTAGAGGTGAAAAAGGCGCGTATTAGGCCTTTTGAGACGTTTTTTCGTTTTCACCCAAATGGCTATAATTTCCAAATTAAGTATCTTAGCGCGTCGGTTGATATCATGGTGTAAGGCACGTCGTCCTCAACACGTACATGTAATTGGTTCATCTGTCCAATTCGTAGTTTTCGAGTAAATGGCAATTTCATGTTTAGAGGTGAAAAAGGCGCGTATTAGGCCTTTTGAGACGTTTTTTCGTTTTCACCCAAATGGCTATAATTTCCAAATTAAGTATCTTAGCGCGTCCCGGTTGATATCATGGTGTAAGGCACGTCGTCCTCAACACGTACATGTAATTGGTTCATCTGTCCAATTCGTAGTTTTCGAGTAAATGGCAATTTCATGTTTAGAGGTGAAAAAGGCGCGTATTAGGCCTTTTGAGACGTTTTTTCGTTTTCACCCAAATGGCTATAATTTCCAAATTAAGTATCTTAGCGCGTCCCGGTTGATATCATGGTGTAAGGCACGTCGTCCTCAACACGTACATGTAATTGGTTCATCTGTCCAATTCGTAGTTTTCGAGTAAATGGCAATTTCATGTTTAGAGGTGAAAAAGGCGCGTATTAGGCCTTTTGAGACGTTTTTTCGTTTTCACCCAAATGGCTATAATTTCCAAATTAAGTATCTTAGCGCGTCCCGGTTGATATCATGGTGTAAGGCACGTCGTCCTCAACACGTACATGTAATTGGTTCATCTGTCCAATTCGTAGTTTTCGAGTAAATGGCAATTTCATGTTTAGAGGTGAAAAAGGCGCGTATTAGGCCTTTTGAGACGTTTTTTCGTTTTCACCCAAATGGCTATAATTTCCAAATTAAGTATCTTAGCGCGTCCCGGTTGATATCATGGTGTAAGGCACGTCGTCCTCAACACGTACATGTAATTGGTTCATCTGTCCAATTCGTAGTTTTCGAGTAAATGGCAATTTCATGTTTAGAGGTGAAAAAGGCGCGTATTAGGCCTTTTGAGACGTTTTTTCGTTTTCACCCAAATGGCTATAATTTCCAAATTAAGTATCTTAGCGCGTCCCGGTTGATATCATGGTGTAAGGCACGTCGTCCTCAACACGTACATGTAATTGGTTCATCTGTCCAATTCGTAGTTTTCGAGTAAATGGCAATTTCATGTTTAGAGGTGAAAAAGGCGCGTATTAGGCCTTTTGAGACGTTTTTTCGTTTTCACCCAAATGGCTATAATTTCCAAATTAAGTATCTTAGCGCGTCCCGGTTGATATCATGGTGTAAGGCACGTCGTCCTCAACACGTACATGTAATTGGTTCATCTGTCCAATTCGTAGTTTTCGAGTAAATGGCAATTTCATGTTTAGAGGTGAAAAAGGCGCGTATTAGGCCTTTTGAGACGTTTTTTCGTTTTCACCCAAATGGCTATAATTTCCAAATTAAGTATCTTAGCGCGTCCCGGTTGATATCATGGTGTAAGGCACGTCGTCCTCAACACGTACATGTAATTGGTTCATCTGTCCAATTCGTAGTTTTCGAGTAAATGGCAATTTCATGTTTAGAGGTGAAAAAGGCGCGTATTAGGCCTTTTGAGACGTTTTTTCGTTTTCACCCAAATGGCTATAATTTCCAAATTAAGTATCTTAGCGCGTCCCGGTTGATATCATGGTGTAAGGCACGTCGTCCTCAACACGTACATGTAATTGGTTCATCTGTCCAATTCGTAGTTTTCGAGTAAATGGCAATTTCATGTTTAGAGGTGAAAAAGGCGCGTATTAGGCCTTTTGAGACGTTTTTTCGTTTTCACCCAAATGGCTATAATTTCCAAATTAAGTATCTTAGCGCGTCCCGGTTGATATCATGGTGTAAGGCACGTCGTCCTCAACACGTACATGTAATTGGTTCATCTGTCCAATTCGTAGTTTTCGAGTAAATGGCAATTTCATGTTTAGAGGTGAAAAAGGCGCGTATTAGGCCTTTTGAGACGTTTTTTCGTTTTCACCCAAATGGCTATAATTTCCAAATTAAGTATCTTAGCGCGTCCCGGTTGATATCATGGTGTAAGGCACGTCGTCCTCAACACGTACATGTAATTGGTTCATCTGTCCAATTCGTAGTTTTCGAGTAAATGGCAATTTCATGTTTAGAGGTGAAAAAGGCGCGTATTAGGCCTTTTGAGACGTTTTTTCGTTTTCACCCAAATGGCTATAATTTCCAAATTAAGTATCTTAGCGCGTCCCGGTTGATATCATGGTGTAAGGCACGTCGTCCTCAACACGTACATGTAATTGGTTCATCTGTCCAATTCGTAGTTTTCGAGTAAATGGCAATTTCATGTTTAGAGGTGAAAAAGGCGCGTATTAGGCCTTTTGAGACGTTTTTTCGTTTTCACCCAAATGGCTATAATTTCCAAATTAAGTATCTTAGCGCGTCCCGGTTGATATCATGGTGTAAGGCACGTCGTCCTCAACACGTACATGTAATTGGTTCATCTGTCCAATTCGTAGTTTTCGAGTAAATGGCAATTTCATGTTTAGAGGTGAAAAAGGCGCGTATTAGGCCTTTTGAGACGTTTTTTCGTTTTCACCCAAATGGCTATAATTTCCAAATTAAGTATCTTAGCGCGTCCCGGTTGATATCATGGTGTAAGGCACGTCGTCCTCAACACGTACATGTAATTGGTTCATCTGTCCAATTCGTAGTTTTCGAGTAAATGGCAATTTCATGTTTAGAGGTGAAAAAGGCGCGTATTAGGCCTTTTGAGACGTTTTTTCGTTTTCACCCAAATGGCTATAATTTCCAAATTAAGTATCTTAGCGCGTCCCGGTTGATATCATGGTGTAAGGCACGTCGTCCTCAACACGTACATGTAATTGGTTCATCTGTCCAATTCGTAGTTTTCGAGTAAATGGCAATTTCATGTTTAGAGGTGAAAAAGGCGCGTATTAGGCCTTTTGAGACGTTTTTTCGTTTTCACCCAAATGGCTATAATTTCCAAATTAAGTATCTTAGCGCGTCCCGGTTGATATCATGGTGTAAGGCACGTCGTCCTCAACACGTACATGTAATTGGTTCATCTGTCCAATTCGTAGTTTTCGAGTAAATGGCAATTTCATGTTTAGAGGTGAAAAAGGCGCGTATTAGGCCTTTTGAGACGTTTTTTCGTTTTCACCCAAATGGCTATAATTTCCAAATTAAGTATCTTAGCGCGTCCCGGTTGATATCATGGTGTAAGGCACGTCGTCCTCAACACGTACATGTAATTGGTTCATCTGTCCAATTCGTAGTTTTCGAGTAAATGGCAATTTCATGTTTAGAGGTGAAAAAGGCGCGTATTAGGCCTTTTGAGACGTTTTTTCGTTTTCACCCAAATGGCTATAATTTCCAAATTAAGTATCTTAGCGCGTCCCGGTTGATATCATGGTGTAAGGCACGTCGTCCTCAACACGTACATGTAATTGGTTCATCTGTCCAATTCGTAGTTTTCGAGTAAATGGCAATTTCATGTTTAGAGGTGAAAAAGGCGCGTATTAGGCCTTTTGAGACGTTTTTTCGTTTTCACCCAAATGGCTATAATTTCCAAATTAAGTATCTTAGCGCGTCCCGGTTGATATCATGGTGTAAGGCACGTCGTCCTCAACACGTACATGTAATTGGTTCATCTGTCCAATTCGTAGTTTTCGAGTAAATGGCAATTTCATGTTTAGAGGTGAAAAAGGCGCGTATTAGGCCTTTTGAGACGTTTTTTCGTTTTCACCCAAATGGCTATAATTTCCAAATTAAGTATCTTAGCGCGTCCCGGTTGATATCATGGTGTAAGGCACGTCGTCCTCAACACGTACATGTAATTGGTTCATCTGTCCAATTCGTAGTTTTCGAGTAAATGGCAATTTCATGTTTAGAGGTGAAAAAGGCGCGTATTAGGCCTTTTGAGACGTTTTTTCGTTTTCACCCAAATGGCTATAATTTCCAAATTAAGTATCTTAGCGCGTCCCGGTTGATATCATGGTGTAAGGCACGTCGTCCTCAACACGTACATGTAATTGGTTCATCTGTCCAATTCGTAGTTTTCGAGTAAATGGCAATTTCATGTTTAGAGGTGAAAAAGGCGCGTATTAGGCCTTTTGAGACGTTTTTTCGTTTTCACCCAAATGGCTATAATTTCCAAATTAAGTATCTTAGCGCGTCCCGGTTGATATCATGGTGTAAGGCACGTCGTCCTCAACACGTACATGTCATTGGTTCATCTGTCCAATTCGTAGTTTTCGAGTAAATGGCAATTTCATGTTTAGAGGTGAAAAAGGCGCGTATTAGGCCTTTTGAGACGTTTTTTCGTTTTCACCCAAATGGCTATAATTTCCAAATTAAGTATCTTAGCGCGTCCCGGTTGATATCATGGTGTAAGGCACGTCGTCCTCAACACGTACATGTAATTGGTTCATCTGTCCAATTCGTAGTTTTCGAGTAAATGGCAATTTCATGTTTAGAGGTGAAAAAGGCGCGTATTAGGCCTTTTGAGACGTTTTTTCGTTTTCACCCAAATGGCTATAATTTCCAAATTAAGTATCTTAGCGCGTCGGTTGATATCATGGTGTAAGGCACGTCGTCCTCAACACGTACATGTAATTGGTTCATCTGTCCAATTCGTAGTTTTCGAGTAAATGGCAATTTCATGTTTAGAGGTGAAAAAGGCGCGTATTAGGCCTTTTGAGACGTTTTTTCGTTTTCACCCAAATGGCTATAATTTCCAAATTAAGTATCTTAGCGCGTCCCGGTTGATATCATGGTGTAAGGCACGTCGTCCTCAACACGTACATGTCATTGGTTCATCTGTCCAATTCGTAGTTTTCGAGTAAATGGCAATTTCATGTTTAGAGGTGAAAAAGGCGCGTATTAGGCCTTTTGAGACGTTTTTTCGTTTTCACCCAAATGGCTATAATTTCCAAATTAAGTATCTTAGCGCGTCCCGGTTGATATCATGGTGTAAGGCACGTCGTCCTCAACACGTACATGTAATTGGTTCATCTGTCCAATTCGTAGTTTTCGAGTAAATGGCAATTTCATGTTTAGAGGTGAAAAAGGCGCGTATTAGGCCTTTTGAGACGTTTTTTCGTTTTCACCCAAATGGCTATAATTTCCAAATTAAGTATCTTAGCGCGTCCCGGTTGATATCATGGTGTAAGGCACGTCGTCCTCAACACGTACATGTCATTGGTTCATCTGTCCAATTCGTAGTTTTCGAGTAAATGGCAATTTCATGTTTAGAGGTGAAAAAGGCGCGTATTAGGCCTTTTGAGACGTTTTTTCGTTTTCACCCAAATGGCTATAATTTCCAAATTAAGTATCTTAGCGCGTCCCGGTTGATATCATGGTGTAAGGCACGTCGTCCTCAACACGTACATGTAATTGGTTCATCTGTCCAATTCGTAGTTTTCGAGTAAATGGCAATTTCATGTTTAGAGGTGAAAAAGGCGCGTATTAGGCCTTTTGAGACGTTTTTTTCGTTTTCACCCAAATGGCTATAATTTCCAAATTAAGTATCTTAGCGCGTCCCGGTTGATATCATGGTGTAAGGCACGTCGTCCTCAACACGTACATGTCATTGGTTCATCTGTCCAATTCGTAGTTTTCGAGTAAATGGCAATTTCATGTTTAGAGGTGAAAAAGGCGCGTATTAGGCCTTTTGAGACGTTTTTTCGTTTTGACCCGAATGGCTATAATTTCCAAATTAAGTATCTTAGCGCGTCGGTTGATATCATGGTGTAAGGCACGTCGTCCTCAACACGTACATGTAATTGGTTCATCTGTCCAATTCGTAGTTTTCGAGTAAATGGCAATTTCATGTTTAGAGGTGAAAAAGGCGCGTATTAGGCCTTTTGAGACGTTTTTTCGGTTTTCACCCAAATGGCTATAATTTCCAAATTAAGTATCTTAGCGCGTCCCGGTTGATATCATGGTGTAAGGCACGTCGTCCTCAACACGTACATGTCATTGGTTCATCTGTCCAATTCGTAGTTTTCGAGTAAATGGCAATTTCATGTTTAGAGGTGAAAAAGGCGCGTATTAGGCCTTTTGAGACGTTTTTTCGTTTTCACCCAAATGGCTATAATTTCCAAATTAAGTATCTTAGCGCGTCCCGGTTGATATCATGGTGTAAGGCACGTCGTCCTCAACACGTACATGTAATTGGTTCATCTGTCCAATTCGTAGTTTTCGAGTAAATGGCAATTTCATGTTTAGAGGTGAAAAAGGCGCGTATTAGGCCTTTTGAGACGTTTTTTCGTTTTCACCCAAATGGCTATAATTTCCAAATTAAGTATCTTAGCGCGTCCCGGTTGATATCATGGTGTAAGGCACGTCGTCCTCAACACGTACATGTAATTGGTTCATCTGTCCAATTCGTAGTTTTCGAGTAAATGGCAATTTCATGTTTAGAGGTGAAAAAGGCGCGTATTAGGCCTTTTGAGACGTTTTTTCGTTTTCACCCAAATGGCTATAATTTCCAAATTAAGTATCTTAGCGCGTCCCGGTTGATATCATGGTGTAAGGCACGTCGTCCTCAACACGTACATGTCATTGGTTCATCTGTCCAATTCGTAGTTTTCGAGTAAATGGCAATTTCATGTTTAGAGGTGAAAAAGGCGCGTATTAGGCCTTTTGAGACGTTTTTTCGTTTTCACCCAAATGGCTATAATTTCCAAATTAAGTATCTTAGCGCGTCCCGGTTGATATCATGGTGTAAGGCACGTCGTCCTCAACACGTACATGTCATTGGTTCATCTGTCCAATTCGTAGTTTTCGAGTAAATGGCAATTTCATGTTTAGAGGTGAAAAAGGCGCGTATTAGGCCTTTTGAGACGTTTTTTCGTTTTCACCCAAATGGCTATAATTTCCAAATTAAGTATCTTAGCGCGTCCCGGTTGATATCATGGTGTAAGGCACGTCGTCCTCAACACGTACATGTAATTGGTTCATCTGTCCAATTCGTAGTTTTCGAGTAAATGGCAATTTCATGTTTAGAGGTGAAAAAGGCGCGTATTAGGCCTTTTGAGACGTTTTTTCGTTTTCACCCAAATGGCTATAATTTCCAAATTAAGTATCTTAGCGCGTCCCGGTTGATATCATGGTGTAAGGCACGTCGTCCTCAACACGTACATGTCATTGGTTCATCTGTCCAATTCGTAGTTTTCGAGTAAATGGCAATTTCATGTTTAGAGGTGAAAAAGGCGCGTATTAGGCCTTTTGAGACGTTTTTTCGTTTTCACCCAAATGGCTATAATTTCCAAATTAAGTATCTTAGCGCGTCCCGGTTGATATCATGGTGTAAGGCACGTCGTCCTCAACACGTACATGTAATTGGTTCATCTGTCCAATTCGTAGTTTTCGAGTAAATGGCAATTTCATGTTTAGAGGTGAAAAAGGCGCGTATTAGGCCTTTTGAGACGTTTTTTCGTTTTCACCCAAATGGCTATAATTTCCAAATTAAGTATCTTAGCGCGTCCCGGTTGATATCATGGTGTAAGGCACGTCGTCCTCAACACGTACATGTAATTGGTTCATCTGTCCAATTCGTAGTTTTCGAGTAAATGGCAATTTCATGTTTAGAGGTGAAAAAGGCGCGTATTAGGCCTTTTGAGACGTTTTTTCGTTTTCACCCAAATGGCTATAATTTCCAAATTAAGTATCTTAGCGCGTCCCGGTTGATATCATGGTGTAAGGCACGTCGTCCTCAACACGTACATGTCATTGGTTCATCTGTCCAATTCGTAGTTTTCGAGTAAATGGCAATTTCATGTTTAGAGGTGAAAAAGGCGCGTATTAGGCCTTTTGAGACGTTTTTTCGTTTTCACCCAAATGGCTATAATTTCCAAATTAAGTATCTTAGCGCGTCCCGGTTGATATCATGGTGTAAGGCACGTCGTCCTCAACACGTACATGTCATTGGTTCATCTGTCCAATTCGTAGTTTTCGAGTAAATGGCAATTTCATGTTTAGAGGTGAAAAAGGCGCGTATTAGGCCTTTTGAGACGTTTTTTCGTTTTCACCCAAATGGCTATAATTTCCAAATTAAGTATCTTAGCGCGTCCCGGTTGATATCATGGTGTAAGGCACGTCGTCCTCAACACGTACATGTAATTGGTTCATCTGTCCAATTCGTAGTTTTCGAGTAAATGGCAATTTCATGTTTAGAGGTGAAAAAGGCGCGTATTAGGCCTTTTGAGACGTTTTTTCGTTTTCACCCAAATGGCTATAATTTCCAAATTAAGTATCTTAGCGCGTCCCGGTTGATATCATGGTGTAAGGCACGTCGTCCTCAACACGTACATGTCATTGGTTCATCTGTCCAATTCGTAGTTTTCGAGTAAATGGCAATTTCATGTTTAGAGGTGAAAAAGGCGCGTATTAGGCCTTTTGAGACGTTTTTTCGTTTTGACCCAAATGGCTATAATTTCCAAATTAAGTATCTTAGCGCGTCCCGGTTGATATCATGGTGTAAGGCACGTCGTCCTCAACACGTACATGTAATTGGTTCATCTGTCCAATTCGTAGTTTTCGAGTAAATGGCAATTTCATGTTTAGAGGTGAAAAAGGCGCGTATTAGGCCTTTTGAGACGTTTTTTCGTTTTCACCCAAATGGCTATAATTTCCAAATTAAGTATCTTAGCGCGTCCCGGTTGATATCATGGTGTAAGGCACGTCGTCCTCAACACGTACATGTCATTGGTTCATCTGTCCAATTCGTAGTTTTCGAGTAAATGGCAATTTCATGTTTAGAGGTGAAAAAGGCGCGTATTAGGCCTTTTGAGACGTTTTTTCGTTTTCACCCAAATGGCTATAATTTCCAAATTAAGTATCTTAGCGCGTCCCGGTTGATATCATGGTGTAAGGCACGTCGTCCTCAACACGTACATGTAATTGGTTCATCTGTCCAATTCGTAGTTTTCGAGTAAATGGCAATTTCATGTTTAGAGGTGAAAAAGGCGCGTATTAGGCCTTTTGAGACGTTTTTTCGTTTTCACCCAAATGGCTATAATTTCCAAATTAAGTATCTTAGCGCGTCCCGGTTGATATCATGGTGTAAGGCACGTCGTCCTCAACACGTACATGTAATTGGTTCATCTGTCCAATTCGTAGTTTTCGAGTAAATGGCAATTTCATGTTTAGAGGTGAAAAAGGCGCGTATTAGGCCTTTTGAGACGTTTTTTCGTTTTCACCCAAATGGCTATAATTTCCAAATTAAGTATCTTAGCGCGTCCCGGTTGATATCATGGTGTAAGGCACGTCGTCCTCAACACGTACATGTAATTGGTTCATCTGTCCAATTCGTAGTTTTCGAGTAAATGGCAATTTCATGTTTAGAGGTGAAAAAGGCGCGTATTAGGCCTTTTGAGACGTTTTTTCGTTTTCACCCAAATGGCTATAATTTCCAAATTAAGTATCTTAGCGCGTCCCGGTTGATATCATGGTGTAAGGCACGTCGTCCTCAACACGTACATGTCATTGGTTCATCTGTCCAATTCGTAGTTTTCGAGTAAATGGCAATTTCATGTTTAGAGGTGAAAAAGGCGCGTATTAGGCCTTTTGAGACGTTTTTTCGTTTTGACCCAAATGGCTATAATTTCCAAATTAAGTATCTTAGCGCGTCTCGGTTGATATCATGGTGTAAGGCACGTCGTCCTCAACACGTACATGTAATTGGTTCATCTGTCCAATTCGTAGTTTTCGAGTAAATGGCAATTTCATGTTTAGAGGTGAAAAAGGCGCGTATTAGGCCTTTTGAGACGTTTTTTCGTTTTCACCCAAATGGCTATAATTTCCAAATTAAGTATCTTAGCGCGTCCCGGTTGATATCATGGTGTAAGGCACGTCGTCCTCAACACGTACATGTAATTGGTTCATCTGTCCAATTCGTAGTTTTCGAGTAAATGGCAATTTCATGTTTAGAGGTGAAAAAGGCGCGTATTAGGCCTTTTGAGACGTTTTTTCGTTTTCACCCAAATGGCTATAATTTCCAAATTAAGTATCTTAGCGCGTCCCGGTTGATATCATGGTGTAAGGCACGTCGTCCTCAACACGTACATGTAATTGGTTCATCTGTCCAATTCGTAGTTTTCGAGTAAATGGCAATTTCATGTTTAGAGGTGAAAAAGGCGCGTATTAGGCCTTTTGAGACGTTTTTTTGTTTTCACCCAAATGGCTATAATTTCCAAATTAAGTATCTTAGCGCGTCCCGGTTGATATCATGGTGTAAGGCACGTCGTCCTCAACACGTACATGTAATTGGTTCATCTGTCCAATTCGTAGTTTTCGAGTAAATGGCAATTTCATGTTTAGAGGTGAAAAAGGCGCGTATTAGGCCTTTTGAGACGTTTTTTCGTTTTCACCCAAATGGCTATAATTTCCAAATTAAGTATCTTAGCGCGTCCCGGTTGATATCATGGTGTAAGGCACGTCGTCCTCAACACGTACATGTAATTGGTTCATCTGTCCAATTCGTAGTTTTCGAGTAAATGGCAATTTCATGTTTAGAGGTGAAAAAGGCGCGTATTAGGCCTTTTGAGACGTTTTTTCGTTTTCACCCAAATGGCTATAATTTCCAAATTAAGTATCTTAGCGCGTCCCGGTTGATATCATGGTGTAAGGCACGTCGTCCTCAACACGTACATGTAATTGGTTCATCTGTCCAATTCGTAGTTTTCGAGTAAATGGCAATTTCATGTTTAGAGGTGAAAAAGGCGCGTATTAGGCCTTTTGAGACGTTTTTTCGTTTTGACCCAAATGGCTATAATTTCCAAATTAAGTATCTTAGCGCGTCCCGGTTGATATCATGGTGTAAGGCACGTCGTCCTCAACACGTACATGTAATTGGTTCATCTGTCCAATTCGTAGTTTTCGAGTAAATGGCAATTTCATGTTTAGAGGTGAAAAAGGCGCGTATTAGGCCTTTTGAGACGTTTTTTTTTTCACCCAAATGGCTATAATTTCCAAATTAAGTATCTTAGCGCGTCCCGGTTGATATCATGGTGTAAGGCACGTCGTCCTCAACACGTACATGTAATTGGTTCATCTGTCCAATTCGTAGTTTTCGAGTAAATGGCAATTTCATGTTTAGAGGTGAAAAAGGCGCGTATTAGGCCTTTTGAGACGTTTTTTCGTTTTCACCCAAATGGCTATAATTTCCAAATTAAGTATCTTAGCGCGTCCCGGTTGATATCATGGTGTAAGGCACGTCGTCCTCAACACGTACATGTAATTGGTTCATCTGTCCAATTCGTAGTTTTCGAGTAAATGGCAATTTCATGTTTAGAGGTGAAAAAGGCGCGTATTAGGCCTTTTGAGACGTTTTTTCGTTTTCACCCAAATGGCTATAATTTCCAAATTAAGTATCTTAGCGCGTCCCGGTTGATATCATGGTGTAAGGCACGTCGTCCTCAACACGTACATGTCATTGGTTCATCTGTCCAATTCGTAGTTTTCGAGTAAATGGCAATTTTATGTTTAGAGGTGAAAAAGGCGCGTATTAGGCCTTTTGAGACGTTTTTTCGTTTTCACCCAAATGGCTATAATTTCCAAATTAAGTATCTTAGCGCGTCCCGGTTGATATCATGGTGTAAGGCACGTCGTCCTCAACACGTACATGTCATTGGTTCATCTGTCCAATTCGTAGTTTTCGAGTAAATGGCAATTTTATGTTTAGAGGTGAAAAAGGCGCGTATTAGGCCTTTTGAGACGTTTTTTCGTTTTCACCCAAATGGCTATAATTTCCAAATTAAGTATCTTAGCGCGTCCCGGTTGATATCATGGTGTAAGGCACGTCGTCCTCAACACGTACATGTAATTGGTTCATCTGTCCAATTCGTAGTTTTCGAGTAAATGGCAATTTCATGTTTAGAGGTGAAAAAGGCGCGTATTAGGCCTTTTGAGACGTTTTTTCGGTTTTTCACCCAAATGGCTATAATTTCCAAATTAAGTATCTTAGCGCGTCCCGGTTGATATCATGGTGTAAGGCACGTCGTCCTCAACACGTACATGTCATTGGTTCATCTGTCCAATTCGTAGTTTTCGAGTAAATGGCAATTTCATGTTTAGAGGTGAAAAAGGCGCGTATTAGGCCTTTTGAGACGTTTTTTCGTTTTGACCCAAATGGCTATAATTTCCAAATTAAGTATCTTAGCGCGTCCCGGTTGATATCATGGTGTAAGGCACGTCGTCCTCAACACGTACATGTAATTGGTTCATCTGTCCAATTCGTAGTTTTCGAGTAAATGGCAATTTCATGTTTAGAGGTGAAAAAGGCGCGTATTAGGCCTTTTGAGACGTTTTTTTGTTTTCACCCAAATGGCTATAATTTCCAAATTAAGTATCTTAGCGCGTCCCGGTTGATATCATGGTGTAAGGCACGTCGTCCTCAACACGTACATGTAATTGGTTCATCTGTCCAATTCGTAGTTTTCGAGTAAATGGCAATTTCATGTTTAGAGGTGAAAAAGGCGCGTATTAGGCCTTTTGAGACGTTTTTTCGTTTTTCACCCAAATGGCTATAATTTCCAAATTAAGTATCTTAGCGCGTCCCGGTTGATATCATGGTGTAAGGCACGTCGTCCTCAACACGTACATGTCATTGGTTCATCTGTCCAATTCGTAGTTTTCGAGTAAATGGCAATTTCATGTTTAGAGGTGAAAAAGGCGCGTATTAGGCCTTTTGAGACGTTTTTTCGTTTTCACCCAAATGGCTATAATTTCCAAATTAAGTATCTTAGCGCGTCCCGGTTGATATCATGGTGTAAGGCACGTCGTCCTCAACACGTACATGTAATTGGTTCATCTGTCCAATTCGTAGTTTTCGAGTAAATGGCAATTTCATGTTTAGAGGTGAAAAAGGCGCGTATTAGGCCTTTTGAGACGTTTTTTCGTTTTCACCCAAATGGCTATAATTTCCAAATTAAGTATCTTAGCGCGTCCCGGTTGATATCATGGTGTAAGGCACGTCGTCCTCAACACGTACATGTCATTGGTTCATCTGTCCAATTCGTAGTTTTCGAGTAAATGGCAATTTCATGTTTAGAGGTGAAAAAGGCGCGTATTAGGCCTTTTGAGACGTTTTTTCGTTTTCACCCAAATGGCTATAATTTCCAAATTAAGTATCTTAGCGCGTCCCGGTTGATATCATGGTGTAAGGCACGTCGTCCTCAACACGTACATGTCATTGGTTCATCTGTCCAATTCGTAGTTTTCGAGTAAATGGCAATTTCATGTTTAGAGGTGAAAAAGGCGCGTATTAGGCCTTTTGAGACGTTTTTTCGTTTTCACCCAAATGGCTATAATTTCCAAATTAAGTATCTTAGCGCGTCCCGGTTGATATCATGGTGTAAGGCACGTCGTCCTCAACACGTACATGTCATTGGTTCATCTGTCCAATTCGTAGTTTTCGAGTAAATGGCAATTTCATGTTTAGAGGTGAAAAAGGCGCGTATTAGGCCTTTTGAGACGTTTTTTCGTTTTCACCCAAATGGCTATAATTTCCAAATTAAGTATCTTAGCGCGTCCCGGTTGATATCATGGTGTAAGGCACGTCGTCCTCAACACGTACATGTAATTGGTTCATCTGTCCAATTCGTAGTTTTCGAGTAAATGGCAATTTCATGTTTAGAGGTGAAAAAGGCGCGTATTAGGCCTTTTGAGACGTTTTTTGGTTTTCACCCAAATGGCTATAATTTCCAAATTAAGTATCTTAGCGCGTCCCGGTTGATATCATGGTGTAAGGCACGTCGTCCTCAACACGTACATGTCATTGGTTCATCTGTCCAATTCGTAGTTTTCGAGTAAATGGCAATTTCATGTTTAGAGGTGAAAAAGGCGCGTATTAGGCCTTTTGAGACGTTTTTTCGTTTTCACCCAAATGGCTATAATTTCCAAATTAAGTATCTTAGCGCGTCCCGGTTGATATCATGGTGTAAGGCACGTCGTCCTCAACACGTACATGTCATTGGTTCATCTGTCCAATTCGTAGTTTTCGAGTAAATGGCAATTTCATGTTTAGAGGTGAAAAAGGCGCGTATTAGGCCTTTTGAGACGTTTTTTCGTTTTCACCCAAATGGCTATAATTTCCAAATTAAGTATCTTAGCGCGTCCCGGTTGATATCATGGTGTAAGGCACGTCGTCCTCAACACGTACATGTAATTGGTTCATCTGTCCAATTCGTAGTTTTCGAGTAAATGGCAATTTCATGTTTAGAGGTGAAAAAGGCGCGTATTAGGCCTTTTGAGACGTTTTTTCGTTTTCACCCAAATGGCTATAATTTCCAAATTAAGTATCTTAGCGCGTCCCGGTTGATATCATGGTGTAAGGCACGTCGTCCTCAACACGTACATGTCATTGGTTCATCTGTCCAATTCGTAGTTTTCGAGTAAATGGCAATTTCATGTTTAGAGGTGAAAAAGGCGCGTATTAGGCCTTTTGAGACGTTTTTTCGTTTTGACCCAAATGGCTATAATTTCCAAATTAAGTATCTTAGCGCGTCCCGGTTGATATCATGGTGTAAGGCACGTCGTCCTCAACACGTACATGTAATTGGTTCATCTGTCCAATTCGTAGTTTTCGAGTAAATGGCAATTTTATGTTTAGAGGTGAAAAAGGCGCGTATTAGGCCTTTTGAGACGTTTTTTCGTTTTCACCCAAATGGCTATAATTTCCAAATTAAGTATCTTAGCGCGTCCCGGTTGATATCATGGTGTAAGGCACGTCGTCCTCAACACGTACATGTCATTGGTTCATCTGTCCAATTCGTAGTTTTCGAGTAAATGGCAATTTCATGTTTAGAGGTGAAAAAGGCGCGTATTAGGCCTTTTGAGACGTTTTTTCGTTTTCACCCAAATGGCTATAATTTCCAAATTAAGTATCTTAGCGCGTCCCGGTTGATATCATGGTGTAAGGCACGTCGTCCTCAACACGTACATGTCATTGGTTCATCTGTCCAATTCGTAGTTTTCGAGTAAATGGCAATTTCATGTTTAGAGGTGAAAAAGGCGCGTATTAGGCCTTTTGAGACGTTTTTTCGTTTTCACCCAAATGGCTATAATTTCCAAATTAAGTATCTTAGCGCGTCCCGGTTGATATCATGGTGTAAGGCACGTCGTCCTCAACACGTACATGTCATTGGTTCATCTGTCCAATTCGTAGTTTTCGAGTAAATGGCAATTTCATGTTTAGAGGTGAAAAAGGCGCGTATTAGGCCTTTTGAGACGTTTTTTCGTTTTCACCCAAATGGCTATAATTTCCAAATTAAGTATCTTAGCGCGTCCCGGTTGATATCATGGTGTAAGGCACGTCGTCCTCAACACGTACATGTAATTGGTTCATCTGTCCAATTCGTAGTTTTCGAGTAAATGGCAATTTCATGTTTAGAGGTGAAAAAGGCGCGTATTAGGCCTTTTGAGACGTTTTTTCGTTTTCACCCAAATGGCTATAATTTCCAAATTAAGTATCTTAGCGCGTCGGTTGATATCATGGTGTAAGGCACGTCGTCCTCAACACGTACATGTCATTGGTTCATCTGTCCAATTCGTAGTTTTCGAGTAAATGGCAATTTTATGTTTAGAGGTGAAAAAGGCGCGTATTAGGCCTTTTGAGACGTTTTTTCGTTTTCACCCAAATGGCTATAATTTCCAAATTAAGTATCTTAGCGCGTCCCGGTTGATATCATGGTGTAAGGCACGTCGTCCTCAACACGTACATGTCATTGGTTCATCTGTCCAATTCGTAGTTTTCGAGTAAATGGCAATTTCATGTTTAGAGGTGAAAAAGGCGCGTATTAGGCCTTTTGAGACGTTTTTTCGTTTTCACCCAAATGGCTATAATTTCCAAATTAAGTATCTTAGCGCGTCCCGGTTGATATCATGGTGTAAGGCACGTCGTCCTCAACACGTACATGTCATTGGTTCATCTGTCCAATTCGTAGTTTTCGAGTAAATGGCAATTTCATGTTTAGAGGTGAAAAAGGCGCGTATTAGGCCTTTTGAGACGTTTTTTCGTTTTCACCCAAATGGCTATAATTTCCAAATTAAGTATCTTAGCGCGTCCCGGTTGATATCATGGTGTAAGGCACGTCGTCCTCAACACGTACATGTAATTGGTTCATCTGTCCAATTCGTAGTTTTCGAGTAAATGGCAATTTCATGTTTAGAGGTGAAAAAGGCGCGTATTAGGCCTTTTGAGACGTTTTTTCGTTTTCACCCAAATGGCTATAATTTCCAAATTAAGTATCTTAGCGCGTCCCGGTTGATATCATGGTGTAAGGCACGTCGTCCTCAACACGTACATGTCATTGGTTCATCTGTCCAATTCGTAGTTTTCGAGTAAATGGCAATTTCATGTTTAGAGGTGAAAAAGGCGCGTATTAGGCCTTTTGAGACGTTTTTTCGTTTTCACCCAAATGGCTATAATTTCCAAATTAAGTATCTTAGCGCGTCCCGGTTGATATCATGGTGTAAGGCACGTCGTCCTCAACACGTACATGTAATTGGTTCATCTGTCCAATTCGTAGTTTTCGAGTAAATGGCAATTTCATGTTTAGAGGTGAAAAAGGCGCGTATTAGGCCTTTTGAGACGTTTTTTCGTTTTCACCCAAATGGCTATAATTTCCAAATTAAGTATCTTAGCGCGTCCCGGTTGATATCATGGTGTAAGGCACGTCGTCCTCAACACGTACATGTCATTGGTTCATCTGTCCAATTCGTAGTTTTCGAGTAAATGGCAATTTTATGTTTAGAGGTGAAAAAGGCGCGTATTAGGCCTTTTGAGACGTTTTTTCGTTTTCACCCAAATGGCTATAATTTCCAAATTAAGTATCTTAGCGCGTCCCGGTTGATATCATGGTGTAAGGCACGTCGTCCTCAACACGTACATGTCATTGGTTCATCTGTCCAATTCGTAGTTTTCGAGTAAATGGCAATTTCATGTTTAGAGGTGAAAAAGGCGCGTATTAGGCCTTTTGAGACGTTTTTTCGTTTTGACCCGAATGGCTATAATTTCCAAATTAAGTATCTTAGCGCGTCGGTTGATATCATGGTGTAAGGCACGTCGTCCTCAACACGTACATGTCATTGGTTCATCTGTCCAATTCGTAGTTTTCGAGTAAATGGCAATTTCATGTTTAGAGGTGAAAAAGGCGCGTATTAGGCCTTTTGAGACGTTTTTTCGTTTTCACCCAAATGGCTATAATTTCCAAATTAAGTATCTTAGCGCGTCCCGGTTGATATCATGGTGTAAGGCACGTCGTCCTCAACACGTACATGTCATTGGTTCATCTGTCCAATTCGTAGTTTTCGAGTAAATGGCAATTTTATGTTTAGAGGTGAAAAAGGCGCGTATTAGGCCTTTTGAGACGTTTTTTCGTTTTCACCCAAATGGCTATAATTTCCAAATTAAGTATCTTAGCGCGTCCCGGTTGATATCATGGTGTAAGGCACGTCGTCCTCAACACGTACATGTCATTGGTTCATCTGTCCAATTCGTAGTTTTCGAGTAAATGGCAATTTCATGTTTAGAGGTGAAAAAGGCGCGTATTAGGCCTTTTGAGACGTTTTTTCGTTTTCACCCAAATGGCTATAATTTCCAAATTAAGTATCTTAGCGCGTCCCGGTTGATATCATGGTGTAAGGCACGTCGTCCTCAACACGTACATGTCATTGGTTCATCTGTCCAATTCGTAGTTTTCGAGTAAATGGCAATTTCATGTTTAGAGGTGAAAAAGGCGCGTATTAGGCCTTTTGAGACGTTTTTTCGTTTTCACCCAAATGGCTATAATTTCCAAATTAAGTATCTTAGCGCGTCCCGGTTGATATCATGGTGTAAGGCACGTCGTCCTCAACACGTACATGTCATTGGTTCATCTGTCCAATTCGTAGTTTTCGAGTAAATGGCAATTTTATGTTTAGAGGTGAAAAAGGCGCGTATTAGGCCTTTTGAGACGTTTTTTCGTTTTCACCCAAATGGCTATAATTTCCAAATTAAGTATCTTAGCGCGTCCCGGTTGATATCATGGTGTAAGGCACGTCGTCCTCAACACGTACATGTAATTGGTTCATCTGTCCAATTCGTAGTTTTCGAGTAAATGGCAATTTCATGTTTAGAGGTGAAAAGGCGCGTATTAGGCCTTTTGAGACGTTTTTTCGTTTTCACCCAAATGGCTATAATTTCCAAATTAAGTATCTTAGCGCGTCGGTTGATATCATGGTGTAAGGCACGTCGTCCTCAACACGTACATGTAATTGGTTCATCTGTCCAATTCGTAGTTTTCGAGTAAATGGCAATTTCATGTTTAGAGGTGAAAAAGGCGCGTATTAGGCCTTTTGAGACGTTTTTTCGTTTTCACCCAAATGGCTATAATTTCCAAATTAAGTATCTTAGCGCGTCCCGGTTGATATCATGGTGTAAGGCACGTCGTCCTCAACACGTACATGTAATTGGTTCATCTGTCCAATTCGTAGTTTTCGAGTAAATGGCAATTTTATGTTTAGAGGTGAAAAAGGCGCGTATTAGGCCTTTTGAGACGTTTTTTCGTTTTCACCCAAATGGCTATAATTTCCAAATTAAGTATCTTAGCGCGTCCCGGTTGATATCATGGTGTAAGGCACGTCGTCCTCAACACGTACATGTCATTGGTTCATCTGTCCAATTCGTAGTTTTCGAGTAAATGGCAATTTCATGTTTAGAGGTGAAAAAGGCGCGTATTAGGCCTTTTGAGACGTTTTTTCGTTTTCACCCAAATGGCTATAATTTCCAAATTAAGTATCTTAGCGCGTCCCGGTTGATATCATGGTGTAAGGCACGTCGTCCTCAACACGTACATGTCATTGGTTCATCTGTCCAATTCGTAGTTTTCGAGTAAATGGCAATTTCATGTTTAGAGGTGAAAAAGGCGCGTATTAGGCCTTTTGAGACGTTTTTTCGTTTTCACCCAAATGGCTATAATTTCCAAATTAAGTATCTTAGCGCGTCCCGGTTGATATCATGGTGTAAGGCACGTCGTCCTCAACACGTACATGTCATTGGTTCATCTGTCCAATTCGTAGTTTTCGAGTAAATGGCAATTTTATGTTTAGAGGTGAAAAAGGCGCGTATTAGGCCTTTTGAGACGTTTTTTCGTTTTCACCCAAATGGCTATAATTTCCAAATTAAGTATCTTAGCGCGTCCCGGTTGATATCATGGTGTAAGGCACGTCGTCCTCAACACGTACATGTCATTGGTTCATCTGTCCAATTCGTAGTTTTCGAGTAAATGGCAATTTTATGTTTAGAGGTGAAAAAGGCGCGTATTAGGCCTTTTGAGACGTTTTTTCGTTTTCACCCAAATGGCTATAATTTCCAAATTAAGTATCTTAGCGCGTCCCGGTTGATATCATGGTGTAAGGCACGTCGTCCTCAACACGTACATGTAATTGGTTCATCTGTCCAATTCGTAGTTTTCGAGTAAATGGCAATTTCATGTTTAGAGGTGAAAAAGGCGCGTATTAGGCCTTTTGAGACGTTTTTTCGTTTTCACCCAAATGGCTATAATTTCCAAATTAAGTATCTTAGCGCGTCCCGGTTGATATCATGGTGTAAGGCACGTCGTCCTCAACACGTACATGTCATTGGTTCATCTGTCCAATTCGTAGTTTTCGAGTAAATGGCAATTTTATGTTTAGAGGTGAAAAAGGCGCGTATTAGGCCTTTTGAGACGTTTTTTCGTTTTCACCCAAATGGCTATAATTTCCAAATTAAGTATCTTAGCGCGTCCCGGTTGATATCATGGTGTAAGGCACGTCGTCCTCAACACGTACATGTAATTGGTTCATCTGTCCAATTCGTAGTTTTCGAGTAAATGGCAATTTTATGTTTAGAGGTGAAAAGGCGCGTATTAGGCCTTTTGAGACGTTTTTTCGTTTTCACCCAAATGGCTATAATTTCCAAATTAAGTATCTTAGCGCGTCCCGGTTGATATCATGGTGTAAGGCACGTCGTCCTCAACACGTACATGTAATTGGTTCATCTGTCCAATTCGTAGTTTTCGAGTAAATGGCAATTTTATGTTTAGAGGTGAAAAAGGCGCGTATTAGGCCTTTTGAGACGTTTTTTCGTTTTCACCCAAATGGCTATAATTTCCAAATTAAGTATCTTAGCGCGTCCCGGTTGATATCATGGTGTAAGGCACGTCGTCCTCAACACGTACATGTATTGGTTCATCTGTCCAATTCGTAGTTTTCGAGTAAATGGCAATTTTATGTTTAGAGGTGAAAAAGGCGCGTATTAGGCCTTTTGAGACGTTTTTTCGTTTTCACCCAAATGGCTATAATTTCCAAATTAAGTATCTTAGCGCGTCCCGGTTGATATCATGGTGTAAGGCACGTCGTCCTCAACACGTACATGTAATTGGTTCATCTGTCCAATTCGTAGTTTTCGAGTAAATGGCAATTTTATGTTTAGAGGTGAAAAAGGCGCGTATTAGGCCTTTTGAGACGTTTTTTCGTTTTCACCCAAATGGCTATAATTTCCAAATTAAGTATCTTAGCGCGTCCCGGTTGATATCATGGTGTAAGGCACGTCGTCCTCAACACGTACATGTAATTGGTTCATCTGTCCAATTCGTAGTTTTCGAGTAAATGGCAATTTTATGTTTAGAGGTGAAAAGGCGCGTATTAGGCCTTTTGAGACGTTTTTTCGTTTTTCACCCAAATGGCTATAATTTCCAAATTAAGTATCTTAGCGCGTCCCGGTTGATATCATGGTGTAAGGCACGTCGTCCTCAACACGTACATGTAATTGGTTCATCTGTCCAATTCGTAGTTTTCGAGTAAATGGCAATTTTATGTTTAGAGGTGAAAAAGGCGCGTATTAGGCCTTTTGAGACGTTTTTTCGTTTTCACCCAAATGGCTATAATTTCCAAATTAAGTATCTTAGCGCGTCCCGGTTGATATCATGGTGTAAGGCACGTCGTCCTCAACACGTACATGTAATTGGTTCATCTGTCCAATTCGTAGTTTTCGAGTAAATGGCAATTTTATGTTTAGAGGTGAAAAGGCGCGTATTAGGCCTTTTGAGACGTTTTTTCGTTTTCACCCAAATGGCTATAATTTCCAAATTAAGTATCTTAGCGCGTCCCGGTTGATATCATGGTGTAAGGCACGTCGTCCTCAACACGTACATGTAATTGGTTCATCTGTCCAATTCGTAGTTTTCGAGTAAATGGCAATTTTATGTTTAGAGGTGAAAAGGCGCGTATTAGGCCTTTTGAGACGTTTTTTCGTTTTCACCCAAATGGCTATAATTTCCAAATTAAGTATCTTAGCGCGTCCCGGTTGATATCATGGTGTAAGGCACGTCGTCCTCAACACGTACATGTAATTGGTTCATCTGTCCAATTCGTAGTTTTCGAGTAAATGGCAATTTTATGTTTAGAGGTGAAAAGGCGCGTATTAGGCCTTTTGAGACGTTTTTTCGTTTTCACCCAAATGGCTATAATTTCCAAATTAAGTATCTTAGCGCGTCCCGGTTGATATCATGGTGTAAGGCACGTCGTCCTCAACACGTACATGTAATTGGTTCATCTGTCCAATTCGTAGTTTTCGAGTAAATGGCAATTTTATGTTTAGAGGTGAAAAAGGCGCGTATTAGGCCTTTTGAGACGTTTTTTCGTTTTCACCCAAATGGCTATAATTTCCAAATTAAGTATCTTAGCGCGTCCCGGTTGATATCATGGTGTAAGGCACGTCGTCCTCAACACGTACATGTAATTGGTTCATCTGTCCAATTCGTAGTTTTCGAGTAAATGGCAATTTTATGTTTAGAGGTGAAAAAGGCGCGTATTAGGCCTTTTGAGACGTTTTTTCGTTTTCACCCAAATGGCTATAATTTCCAAATTAAGTATCTTAGCGCGTCCCGGTTGATATCATGGTGTAAGGCACGTCGTCCTCAACACGTACATGTAATTGGTTCATCTGTCCAATTCGTAGTTTTCGAGTAAATGGCAATTTTATGTTTAGAGGTGAAAAAGGCGCGTAGTCCTTTTGAGACGTTTTTTCGTTTTCACCCAAATGGCTATAATTTCCAAATTAAGTATCTTAGCGCGTCCCGGTTGATATCATGGTGTAAGGCACGTCGTCCTCAACACGTACATGTAATTGGTTCATCTGTCCAATTCGTAGTTTTCGAGTAAATGGCAATTTTATGTTTAGAGGTGAAAAAGGCGCGTATTAGGCCTTTTGAGACGTTTTTTCGTTTTCACCCAAATGGCTATAATTTCCAAATTAAGTATCTTAGCGCGTCCCGGTTGATATCATGGTGTAAGGCACGTCGTCCTCAACACGTACATGTAATTGGTTCATCTGTCCAATTCGTAGTTTTCGAGTAAATGGCAATTTTATGTTTAGAGGTGAAAAAGGCGCGTATTAGGCCTTTTGAGACGTTTTTTCGTTTTCACCCAAATGGCTATAATTTCCAAATTAAGTATCTTAGCGCGTCCCGGTTGATATCATGGTGTAAGGCACGTCGTCCTCAACACGTACATGTAATTGGTTCATCTGTCCAATTCGTAGTTTTCGAGTAAATGGCAATTTTATGTTTAGAGGTGAAAAAGGCGCGTATTAGGCCTTTTGAGACGTTTTTTCGTTTTCACCCAAATGGCTATAATTTCCAAATTAAGTATCTTAGCGCGTCCCGGTTGATATCATGGTGTAAGGCACGTCGTCCTCAACACGTACATGTAATTGGTTCATCTGTCCAATTCGTAGTTTTCGAGTAAATGGCAATTTTATGTTTAGAGGTGAAAAAGGCGCGTATTAGGCCTTTTGAGACGTTTTTTCGTTTTCACCCAAATGGCTATAATTTCCAAATTAAGTATCTTAGCGCGTCCCGGTTGATATCATGGTGTAAGGCACGTCGTCCTCAACACGTACATGTAATTGGTTCATCTGTCCAATTCGTAGTTTTCGAGTAAATGGCAATTTTATGTTTAGAGGTGAAAAAGGCGCGTATTAGGCCTTTTGAGACGTTTTTTCGTTTTCACCCAAATGGCTATAATTTCCAAATTAAGTATCTTAGCGCGTCGCGGTTGATATCATGGTGTAAGGCACGTCGTCCTCAACACGTACATGTAATTGGTTCATCTGTCCAATTCGTAGTT
The DNA here is from genome assembly GCA_037976565.1 of Mesocentrotus franciscanus. Taxonomy (NCBI): domain Eukaryota; kingdom Metazoa; phylum Echinodermata; class Echinoidea; order Camarodonta; family Strongylocentrotidae; genus Mesocentrotus; species Mesocentrotus franciscanus. The sequence continues at coordinate 27,171,420 of CP137683.1, read as the reverse complement.
TTCGAGTAAATGGCAATTTTATGTTTAGAGGTGAAAAAGGCGCGTATTAGGCCTTTTGAGACGTTTTTTCGTTTTCACCCAAATGGCTATAATTTCCAAATTAAGTATCTTAGCGCGTCCCGGTTGATATCATGGTGTAAGGCACGTCGTCCTCAACACGTACATGTAATTGGTTCATCTGTCCAATTCGTAGTTTTCGAGTAAATGGCAATTTTATGTTTAGAGGTGAAAAGGCGCGTATTAGGCCTTTTGAGACGTTTTTTCGTTTTCACCCAAATGGCTATAATTTCCAAATTAAGTATCTTAGCGCGTCCCGGTTGATATCATGGTGTAAGGCACGTCGTCCTCAACACGTACATGTAATTGGTTCATCTGTTCAATTCGTAGTTTTCGAGTAAATGGCAATTTTATGTTTAGAGGTGAAAAAGGCGCGTATTAGGCCTTTTGAGACGTTTTTTCGTTTTCACCCAAATGGCTATAATTTCCAAATTAAGTATCTTAGCGCGTCGGTTGATATCATGGTGTAAGGCACGTCGTCCTCAACACGTACATGTAATTGGTTCATCTGTCCAATTCGTAGTTTTCGAGTAAATGGCAATTTTATGTTTAGAGGTGAAAAAGGCGCGTATTAGGCCTTTTGAGACGTTTTCGTTTTCACCCAAATGGCTATAATTTCCAAATTAAGTATCTTAGCGCGTCCCGGTTGATATCATGGTGTAAGGCACGTCGTCCTCAACACGTACATGTAATTGGTTCATCTGTCCAATTCGTAGTTTTCGAGTAAATGGCAATTTTATGTTTAGAGGTGAAAAAGGCGCGTATTAGGCCTTTTGAGACGTTTTTTCGTTTTCACCCAAATGGCTATAATTTCCAAATTAAGTATCTTAGCGCGTCCCGGTTGATATCATGGTGTAAGGCACGTCGTCCTCAACACGTACATGTAATTGGTTCATCTGTCCAATTCGTAGTTTTCGAGTAAATGGCAATTTTATGTTTAGAGGTGAAAAAGGCGCGTATTAGGCCTTTTGAGACGTTTTTCGTTTTCACCCAAATGGCTATAATTTCCAAATTAAGTATCTTAGCGCGTCCCGGTTGATATCATGGTGTAAGGCACGTCGTCCTCAACACGTACATGTAATTGGTTCATCTGTCCAATTCGTAGTTTTCGAGTAAATGGCAATTTTATGTTTAGAGGTGAAAAAGGCGCGTATTAGGCCTTTTGAGACGTTTTTTCGTTTTCACCCAAATGGCTATAATTTCCAAATTAAGTATCTTAGCGCGTCCCGGTTGATATCATGGTGTAAGGCACGTCGTCCTCAACACGTACATGTAATTGGTTCATCTGTCCAATTCGTAGTTTTCGAGTAAATGGCAATTTTATGTTTAGAGGTGAAAAGGCGCGTATTAGGCCTTTTGAGACGTTTTTTTCGTTTTCACCCAAATGGCTATAATTTCCAAATTAAGTATCTTAGCGCGTCCCGGTTGATATCATGGTGTAAGGCACGTCGTCCTCAACACGTACATGTAATTGGTTCATCTGTCCAATTCGTAGTTTTCGAGTAAATGGCAATTTCATGTTTAGAGGTGAAAAGGCGCGTATTAGGCCTTTTGAGACGTTTTTCGTTTTTCACCCAAATGGCTATAATTTCCAAATTAAGTATCTTAGCGCGTCCCGGTTGATATCATGGTGTAAGGCGTCGTCCTCAACACGTACATGTAATTGGTTCATCTGTTCAATTCGTAGTTTTCGAGTAAATGGCAATTTTATGTTTAGAGGTGAAAAGGCGCGTATTAGGCCTTTTGAGACGTTTTTTCGTTTTCACCCAAATGGCTATAATTTCCAAATTAAGTATCTTAGCGCGTCGGTTGATATCATGGTGTAAGGCACGTCGTCCTCAACACGTACATGTAATTGGTTCATCTGTCCAATTCGTAGTTTTCGAGTAAATGGCAATTTTATGTTTAGAGAGTGAAAAGGGCGCGTATTAGGCCTTTTGAGACGTTTTTTCGTTTTTCACCCAAATGGCTATAATTTCCAAATTAAGTATCTTAGCGCGTCGCGGTTGATATCATGGTGTAAGGCACGTCGTCCTCAACACGTACATGTAATTGGTTCATCTGTTCAATTCGTAGTTTTCGAGTAAATGGCAATTTTATGTTTAGAGGTGAAAAAGGCGCGTATTAGGCCTTTTGAGACGTTTTCGTTTTCACCCAAATGGCTATAATTTCCAAATTAAGTATCTTAGCGCGTCCCGGTTGATATCATGGTGTAAGGCGCGTCGTCCTCAACACGTACATGTAATTGGTTCATCTGTTCAATTCGTAGTTTTCGAGTAAATGGCAATTTTATGTTTAGAGGTGAAAAAGGCGCGTATTAGGCCTTTTGAGACGTTTTTCGTTTTCACCCAAATGGCTATAATTTCCAAATTAAGTATCTTAGCGCGTCCCGGTTGATATCATGGTGTAAGGCACGTCGTCCTCAACACGTACATGTAATTGGTTCATCTGTCAATTCGTAGTTTTCGAGTAAATGGCAATTTCATGTTTAGAGGTGAAAAGGCGCGTATTAGGCCTTTTGAGAGGGTGTTTTCGTTTTTCACCCAAATGGCTATAATTTCCAAATTAAGTATCTTAGCGCGTCCCGGTTGATATCATGGTGTAAGGCACGTCGTCCTCAACACGTACATGTAATTGGTTCATCTGTCCAATTCGTAGTTTTCGAGTAAATGGCAATTTTATGTTTAGAGGTGAAAAAGGCGCGTATTAGGCCTTTTGAGACGTTTTTTTCGTTTTCACCCAAATGGCTATAATTTCCAAATTAAGTATCTTAGCGCGTCCCGGTTGATATCATGGTGTAAGGCGTCGTCCTCAACACGTACATGTAATTGGTTCATCTGTCCAATTCGTAGTTTTCGAGTAAATGGCAATTTTATGTTTAGAGGTGAAAAAGGCGCGTATTAGGCCTTTTGAGACGTTTTTCGTTTTCACCCAAATGGCTATAATTTCCAAATTAAGTATCTTAGCGCGTCCCGGTTGATATCATGGTGTAAGGCGCGTCGTCCTCAACACGTACATGTAATTGGTTCATCTGTCCAATTCGTAGTTTTCGAGTAAATGGCAATTTTATGTTTAGAGGTGAAAAAGGCGCGTATTAGGCCTTTTGAGACGTTTTTTTCGTTTTCACCCAAATGGCTATAATTTCCAAATTAAGTATCTTAGCGCGTCCCGGTTGATATCATGGTGTAAGGCACGTCGTCCTCAACACGGACATGTAATTGGTTCATCTGTCCAATTCGTAGTTTTCGAGTAAATGGCAATTTTATGTTTAGAGGTGAAAAAGGCGCGTATTAGGCCTTTTGAGACGTTTTTCGTTTTCACCCAAATGGCTATAATTTCCAAATTAAGTATCTTAGCGCGTCCCGGTTGATATCATGGTGTAAGGCACGTCGTCCTCAACACGTACATGTAATTGGTTCATCTGTCCAATTCGTAGTTTTCGAGTAAATGGCAATTTCATGTTTAGAGGTGAAAAAGGCGCGTATTAGGCCTTTTGAGACGTTTTTTTCGTTTTTCACCCAAATGGCTATAATTTCCAAATTAAGTATCTTAGCGCGTCGCGGTTGATATCATGGTGTAAGGCACGTCGTCCTCAACACGTACATGTAATTGGTTCATCTGTCCAATTCGTAGTTTTCAGTAAATGGCAATTTTATGTTTAGAGGTGAAAAACGCGCGTATTAGGCCTTTTGAGACGTTTTTTCGTTTTCACCCAAATGGCTATAATTTCCAAATTAAGTAA
>CP137683.1:27093027-27167121 GCA_037976565.1 Mesocentrotus franciscanus | reverse complement strand
GAGTAAATGGCAATTTTATGTTTAGAGGGGAAAAGGCGCGTATTAGGCCTTTTGAGACGTTTTTTCGTTTTTCACCCAAATGGCTAATAACTTCCAAATTAAGTATAATAGCGCGTCCCGGTTTATATCATGGTGTAAGGCACGTCGTCCTCAACACGTACACGTAATTGGTTCATCTATCCAATCCGTTCTGTCCTACAGTTTAAGGGACAGTGCCCCGTAGGCTCATCATTCACAGGTCACCATCTCCCAGCCAGTAAATCACCTAACACCATGAATACCCAAAAGAGATACAATAGAATGTTTTGAAATAGAAGAGAAAACTAGCACCTGACTGGGGGTGCCGTTCACCTACAGTTTAAGGGACAGTGCACCGTAGGCTCATTATTCATAGGTCACCACCTCCCAGCCAGTAATTACCTACCAGTGGCGTAATGAACAAAACAGTTTGGGGGGGCTGGCAGACAAAAAATCCGCATCACCCACTCTTACATGCAGGCCCCGCTGAACGTTTTTTAAAGGGGATGGGGAAGGGGGGGGGGGTAAAGTATTTACGATCAGGTAGAGCCTAGTGTAAATTGGCGTGGGGTCTAGGGGCATTTAATTACGGTCCAGATGAGCATATTTTGATACCTTTTTCATGATACTGGCAGGTCACTAATTGGCGTGGGGTCCAGGGGGCTGAGCCCCCTGAAACTCAGGGATTTGAGGCATTTTATAACGGTCAGATGAGCATATTTTGATACCCTATTTGTGACACTGGCAGGTCACTAATTGGCGTGGGGTCCAGGGGGCGGAGCCTCCGGAAGCTCAGGGGTTTAGGGGCTTAGGCCCCTGGTGGGGTCGAGGGGCGGAGCCTCCGGAAGCTCAGGGTTTTAGGCATTTAATTACGGTCAGATGAGCATATTTTGATACCCTATTTGTGACACTGGCAGGTCACTAATTGGCGTGGGGTCCAGGGGGCGGAGCCCCCGGAAGCTCAGGGGTTTTAGGCAATAAATTACTGTCAGATGAGTATCCAGGGACCTGACGTAGGCGTTTAATTACGGTCAGATTATTATATTTTGATACCTTATTTGTGACACTGGCAGGACACTAATTGGCGTGGGTCCAGGGGGCGGGGTCCAGGGGCGGAGCCCCAGAAACTCAGGGGTTTAAGGCATTTTATAACGGTCAGATAAGCATTCAGGGGCCCGCCTTAGGGCCCCTGGTGGGGTCGAGGGGGCAGAGCCACCGGAATTTCAGGGGTTTTAGGCAATAAATTACGGTCAAATGAGTATCCAGGGGCCCGCCTTAGGCCCTAGGTGGGTCAGAGGGCAGAGCCCCTGGAGGCTCAGGGGTTTTAGACGTTCAATTACGGTCAGATGAGCATATTTTGATATCTTATTTGGGACACTGGCAGGACACTAATTGGCGTGGGGTCCAGGGGGTGGAGCCCTAGAAGCTCAGGGTTTCATGCATTTTATAACGGTCAGATAAGCATTCAGGGGCCCGCCTTAAAGATACTATGTCCCTTTTGCAGCCAACATCAAATTCTGTAGAACTTTGCAGGAATTATGAATATGTCATGTATGTCCCATCTGTGAAATTTAAACGTTAGCAGTGTCCTAATATTCAAATTATGCAAGGAAAACCGTTTACTTGCTAGACTTCACTGTATTGAGTGACTGACTGGCTTTTTTCATCCTTGGTAATAACATACATAAAATGAGCTGTAAAGGGTACATGAGCATTTGTCTACATCAATAACCCACTTTCTTGTAATGGCTAAAATTAAACTGATTGAATCTTTGCGCAGCATAAAACGTACGGCCATTCGGTACAATGGTCTGAAAAATCAGACTATTCCTTACTGGCTCTATAGCTCCTAAGTTGATTCGACAACTAATAGTCGTTATTTTCCCACTTATAGATATTTCAAGCCCCCTTTTATTTAGGGCAGTTCTAAATTAGTATTGTCTTTCAAATGCCGTTGGAATTTAACCTTTTCATTTTTTTGGCCTGCAAATGGGACATAGTACCTTTAAGGCCCCTGGTGGGTTCAAGGGGGCAGAGCCTTCGGAAGTTCAGGGGTGTTAGGCATTTAATTACGGTCAGATTAGCATTTTTTAATACCTTATTTGTGACACTGGCAGGACACTAATTGGCGTGGGGTCCAGTTGCGGAGCCCCAAGTTCGGGGTTTTAGGCATTAAATTACCGTTAGATGAGCATCCAGGGGCCTGCCTTAGGGCCCTAGGTGGAATCCAGGGACAGAGCCCCGGAAGCTCAGGGGTTTTAGGCATTTTATAACGGTCAGATAAGCATTCAGGGCCCGCCTTAAGGCCCCTGGTGGGTTCGAGGGGGCTGAGCAACGGGAAGTTCTGGGGTTTTAGGCATTTAATTACGGTCAGATGAGCATATTTTGATACCTCATTATTTTGTGTCACTGGCAGGTCACTATTCTTTCTTTCTTTCTCTCTTTCTTTCTATTTCTCTTTAGCAGGGCGGATCTAGCTTTTTGCTAAGGGAGGGGCGGTTTGACCAAATGACAATGCGGAGCATCGTCCACGAGCCGCGAAGCGGCGAGGCGATTTTGGGGCTATTTTGAACCCCGGCCCGTAAGCGATGTTTTCCTGGCATCTACTAACACAATGGAGACCACAAAAAGCAGTGCTTGATAACGTCTTTTTAAATCAAGTAACAGCTAAAACAATATGACCCAATGACGTTGCGGAGCATCCTCCACCAGCCGCGTAGCGGCGAGGCGATTTTGGGGGGCTATTTCGAACACCGTTAGTGATGCGGAGCATCATCCGCGAGCCGCGTAGCGGCGAGGCGATTGGGGGCTATTTTGAACCCTCGTAAGTGATGTTTTCCTGGCATCTACTAACACAATGGAGACCATAAAGCAGTGCACGATAACGTCTTTGAAAATCAAGTAACAGTTTAAACAGTTTGACCCAATGACGATGCAGAGCATCGTCTACGAGCCGCCCAGCGGCGAGGCGATTTTGGGGCTATTTTGAACTACCGTAAGTGATGCGGAGCATCGTCCACAAGCCGCGTAGCGGCGAGGCGATTTTGGGGGGGCTATTTTTAACCCCATGGCCCGTAAGTGATGTTTTCCTGGCATCTACTAACACATTGGAGACCATAAAAAGCAGTGCATGATAACGTCTTGTTAAATCAAGTAACAGTTTAATACACAGTTATATCCAGAGTTATCATGTGTTTGGTTAAGTTACAAGATGAGTTGAATATCTTCTCACAATATTTGCACTTGAAAGGTTTCTCTCCAGTGTGCGTTCTTTCTTTCCTTTTTTCCCCTTTTTTTTTTGGGCCCAAGGGGGTTAAGCCCCCTAAACCCCCCATAGATCTGCGCCTGTTTAGTATACTGTTTTTCAAAAAGTGGGGCGGAGCCCCGTCGTTCTGCGGGCCCTGCTATGTAAGCCTCTAAATAAGCATATTTCTTGCCTGACTGTAAATTTAGGAATTTGTAATTTTCCAACAAACGCATAAAAAGTATAATTTAATAAAAAGTGAGGAAAAATCTCGGATTATTATGTCATTTCAGCAACATTTGTAAATCACCGGTATCGAATTAGAAATGATCCACGTTTGAATTTTATTGTGACACTGGCAGGACACTAATTGCCCCCATCGGTACGCCTGTGCCCCCCCCAAAAAAAAAACTACACCTTGTTGGCGGGGAAAATCGCAAATGACCTCCCCTACCTATCTTCTTTCTCTCTTTCTTTCCTTACCTTTTCCTTCCCTTCCTTCTCTCTCTTTTAGGTTTGCTAGGGGGAGGCAAGGGCCTTTCGCCCCGATCCACATGTTGTTGGCGGGATTAAACGCAACTGATCTCCCTTCTTTTCACCCTTTCTTTTCTTCTTCCTCTTTTTTGTTCCCTTTTAGCTCTCCTCTTTCCTTTTCCCTTTCTCTCTTTTTTTGGCGGCGGGGGTGAGAGGCAAGGGCCTTTGGCCCTCCCGCCGATCCACAACTTGTTGGCGGGAAAATTGCAACTGATATCCCCCTTTTCTTTTCTTCTTTCTCTTTTTTTCCTTCCCTTTATCTCCTGTTTTCCTGTTTTCCTTCTCTCTCTCTCTCTTTTTTTTTTTTTTGCGGGGCAAGGTCCGCTCGCCCCTGAATCCGCACCTGTGGAACATTCCCTCCGGAAATGACCCTCCTCGCCGCATCCAAAACAAACCCTGAGCGCAGGCGACTGCGCATTCCCCCGCGTACCGCCTAGAGCTGCTGCGATATAAGCTCTACTCTAGGCCGGACATACGGGTATTATATCCAGACTTTTCGCTAAACTGGAAATACCGTTATCTACTAGTACTAGTATCACTGTTAGTGGACACCAAGGCCCATATTAAAAAAAAGAACATTTTGCTCTTACTGGCTATTTGGGAATGTGTCAGTTTGCAACAGAAATGGAGAACCGCGCATTTTGTTGAAAATCATGTGATATATCACGAACATTTATAAATCACTTGTATGGAATTGAAAATAAGTCATGGTTTAATTTTATTTGGGGCTAGCGCCCCCAAGCCCCCACCAGTACGCCAGTGTTACCTACACCTAGCACCATGAATACCCAAAAGAGATACAATTTAATGTCTTGAAATGAAAGAAAACTAGCACCTGACTGGGCGTGCCGTTCACCTACAATTTAAGGGACAGTGCCCCTTAGGCTCATCATTCACGGGTCACCATTTCCCAGCCAGTTATTCCTACAAATCACACCATAGATACCCCAAAGAGATACAATTTAATGTCTTGAAATGAAAGAAAACTAGCACCTGACTGGGCGTGCCGTTCACCTACAGTTTAAGGGACAGTGCTCCGTAGGCTCATCATTCACAAGTCACCATCTCCCAGCCAGTAATACACCTAACACTATGAATACCCAAAAGAGATACAATAGAAACATTTGAAATAGAAGAGAAAACTAGCACCTGACTGGGCGTGCCGTTTACCTACAGTTTAAGGGACAGTGCCCCATAGGCTCATCATTCACAGGTTACCATCTCCTAGCCAGTATTTATACCTACACCTAACACCATAGATACCCCTAAGAAAAATACAATTTAATGTCTTGAAATAAAAGTAAAGTCTGTAAACTAGCTCCTGACTGGGCGTGCCATTCAACTACAATTTAAGGGACAGTGCACCGTAGGTTCATCATTCACAGGTCGACACAATCTCATAGCCAGTAAATACCTACACCTAACACCATAGATACCCCAAAGAGATACAATTTAATGTCTTGAAATGAAAGAAAACTAGCACCTGACTGGGCGTGCCGTTCAACTACAGTTTAAGGGACAGTGCCCCGTAGGCTCATCATTCACAGGTCACCATCTCCCACCCTGTAAAAACCTACACCTAACAGCATGAATACCCAAAAGAGATACAATTTAATGTCTTAAAATGAAAGAAAACTAGCACCTGACTGGGCGTGCCGTTCAACTACAGTTTAAGGGACAGTGCCCCGTAGGCTTATCATTCACAGGTCACCATCTCCCACCCAGTAAAAACCTACACCTAGCACCATGAATACCCCAAAGAGATACAATTTAATGCCTTGAAATGAAAGAAAACTAGCACCTGACTGGGCGCGCCGTTCACCTACAGTTTAAGGGACAGTGCCCCATAGGCTCATCATTCACAGGTCACCATCTCCCACCCAGTAAAAACCTACACCTAACACCATGAATACCCAAAAGAGATACAATTTAATGTCTTAAAATGAAAAAAATATAGCACATACAGTGTAAGTGATAGTGCCCTGTAGGCTTATCATTCACAGGTCACTATCTCCCAGCCAGTAATTACCTACACTACATTGCAGTGCCATGACAACCAGAAAATGAAAAGAAAAAGCCTGAAGCTAATTATCACATACTGATAAAAAACAATACATTCATCGCTTTCTTGAAAAAAAACTAATCTGAGAAAAACTGAATTTATAGTGGGCTTGCCCTTGGTAGATTGAGATAGACTTCAGATCTTGAATACTAAAGGTGCCTCATGCAATAGGATATCAACCAGCTGAATGGATGTAAGAAAAATGAAATGAGGGATATATACGCAACATTCACTTTACAAACACTTTTGATGTCAAAGAGTGATGACTCTGATATGCAATGTTCAACATGCAATCTAGAATCATTACATATCCTCTGCCCAGAAAGGCGTAAAAGGAGTAAAAATCATTCTGGCACTCGGATGGTTTAAGAATCATCGAGACAAAGCGAATCATTTTTGCATTACATCATATATATATATATATATGTAAAAAAAGAAATCTGACATAGTGTTAAAACAAGGTGAGAAGAAGAAAAAAGGGTGAAAAGGAGTAAAATGAAACATCGCTTTTGCAGTAAAAAGTAACAAAACAAGGCCCATTTTATAATGCAAACCCCTTTCATTTTTGCCTTTATGTTGAATTAAAAATATAAGAGAAAGAGAATGGTCTGCATCATTCATGGGGGAAACTATTAAAAAAAAACATTTCAAATTTATTTCACCCATAGTGTTCCCATCCATTCTGTTTTATGGTACAGTACTCAAATTAACCCCCAAAAAAGGAATGTAAAGATAGGAATCACAATGCAGTATGCAGTACTATCCCACTAGCTAATCAAGATTTAAATCAGATGTACAGTACTCCATGTTCAAAGAAGGAAATCGAGAATCACAATCATAAATGGAGAGAGAGAGAGAGAGAAAGAAAGAGAGAGAGGCCGGGGAGGGGAGGCAATAAGATTCTTACTTTGAAATTGATGTATCCTATTTAAACAAGCAAATCTAGATTTGATAAGTCATAATCATAAACAGTGAGCAAGAAAGTGGGAGAGAAGGTGGGAGATAGGAAGGGAGGGGAGATAGAGAGAGAGGGGTCTTGATTTAGAGCTGATATACATTAAGTTATAATTGCACAAAGCAACAAACAGAGGAAGAGAGAGAGAACAAGGAAAGCTAGAATAAAATATGACTTTATACAAAACAAGTGAATCTGATAAACAGTATTTAAACAAGCAAAGTCAGATTGGATATAAAAATAAAGTAATTTTTTTCAAGATGAGAAAGACGGGAGTATTGCTTTGTATCTGACATACAGTATTCGAACAAGCAATTCAGATGTATTGTAGATAAACAGTAAAGTCTAGTTTCAGGAAGACAAACTGGCAATATCAGGAAAAAAAGGAAAATATCCTTATTAATCTAAACATACAGGTGTTTATATGAAAATTTGCAACTACAAAGAGTTACCAGAGAGATTAAAAGTTCATGCCATGTATGTAATGTTTAGTACCACAGTGGAAAGTAGATTCTACAAATCATAACAAAGATAAATAGAAAGAGAGGAATCCTCCATGATTGGAACCTAAAATATAACATAATCTGGCGCTGCTCAGTGGCTGCCGGGCTCACGATCAATTGGGCACACAGAATTTCCATTTTCGGTTTAATAAAATTTGGAGTGGACTTTAAAAGATTATTATTATTATTATTATTATCAAGGAAGTACAGCTACATGTAATTCATTACTAACAAATGGGAAAGTGGATCATACTTAAAGTGAACATGGCGAGTCTGATATAAGAGGATGAGACCGAGGAATAGGGATGGATAAGAGGATAAGGAAGAGGAACAGGTAAGAAGATTAGCATGATGGATGGGGAGAAGATGAGGAAGAGGGATGAGTAAGAAGATTAGCATGAGGGATGGTTGAGAGAATGAAGATGGATTGGTAGGATGAGGATGACGGATGGGTAAGAGGATGATGATGTGAGGTGGAAAAGAGGATGAGGAAGAATGATGAGGAAGAATGATGGGGAGAGGATGAGGAAGGGGGTGCTTAATATGATTAGAATGAGGAATGGGTAAGAGGATGAGGAAGAGGGATTGGGAGAGGATGAGGAGAAGGGAGGGATGGGTAATACGATGAGAATGAGGAATAGGCAAGAGGGTGAGGAAGAGGAATGGGTAAGAGGGTGAGGAAGAGGAATGGGTAAGAGGATGAGGATGAGGAATGGGTAAGAGGATGAGGATGAGGAAGAGGAATGGGTAAGAGGATGTGAAAGAGGAATGGGTAAGAGGATGAGGAAGAGGAATGGGTAAGAGGAAGAGGAAGAGGAATGGGTAAGATGATGTGAAAGAGGAATGGGTAAGAGGATGGGGAAGAGGAATTGGTAAGAGGATAAAGAAGAGGGATCGGGAGAGCATGAGGAAGAGGGATGGATATTAAAGGGGCCGAGGAAGAGTGATGGGTAATATGATGAGAATGAGGAATAGGCAAGAGGATGAGAATGAGAATGAGGAATGGGTAAGAGGATGAGGAAGAGGGATGGGTAATATGATGAGAATGAGGAATAGGCAAGAGGATGAGAATGAGGAATGGGTAAGAGGGTGAGGAAGAGGGATTGGTAAGAGGATGGGGAAGAGGAATGAGGAAGAGAAATGGGTAAGAAGATGAGGAAGTGGAATGGGTAAGTGGATGATGGAGATGGATGGGTAAGAGGATGATGGATGAGAGTGTGGTAAGTGAAAGATGGGCAATGATGGATGGGGAAAACGGATAGGGAAGATGATTAAGTGCAAGAAGAAAGAGTATAAATGATAATGTTCTAAGAGGACAGAGAAGTGAGAGACGGGAAATAGAATAAAAGACTAAAATATACATTTTAGAGAGAAAGAAAAAAGATACAGAGAAAAGAAAGAGAAGGGGGGACATAGATACAGAAAGAAGAAAAAATAAATGCTAAGACATAAAAATACAAACAAATAGAAATATAAAATGATATAGAGAGAGGAAAGATAGATAGAAAAATAAAAGGAACTGTTTGTATTCGAACAGAAAGGTCTTTTCAGAACTACACTCTTCATTCTTTCACCTTCGTGATCTCCTCACAACCTTTTCAATCTCGATCACCCTTTCCTTCCTTTCCTTTTCTACTTCCGTTTGATCTCATTTTGAGTGTACAAACCACATGGTGTTACCGAAAGCCTCGAATCGTCAATGAGATACGATATTCCCCCATGAAAATAAATATTTAATATTCCTAGAGGATGTAAAGAGCTATCAGAGAATTCTACAATATCCCTGCTGCAATGGAGAGAAGGGTAAATCTGAAAATTTGAAGTAGGGCCTACTTTATTAGGACTTTTAATTTGATTAGTGGAGATTTGAGAAGATTTTAAAGACATGTAAAAGGAATACTATACTAAAAGAAAAATCAAAACAACCCACAATAAAAGCTAAGAATTGCATATGATTGAAGATACAAACTGGAAAGATTCACCTATGTAGGTTTTACTCCTGTATAACAAATCCCATTCTGTTTCTCTTTTTGTCGCGGATTGTTCTCAATCCTATCCCTGAGAACAATCCGCGACAAAAAGAGAAACAGAATGGGATTTGTTATACAGGAGTAAAACCTACATATGCATAAAATGGATAAAATGTATAATAAATTAGGATCAGATAAAAGTAATTGCAAATGGGAGAAGCTGAGATTTGATTTTATTTCTTTCAAGGGACTGGAAAACTTTACCAAGAATTTTATGATCACTAAGTCTAAATGATTATAGTGGTTTTACAGTTTTTCCTAAAACTTGTCTTGGAACTTGAAAAGAATGTGTTCTATTAAATCAAATCCTTTCTTTTTTCTTTCATTTTTGTTAAATTGTATTGCATCTTAATACTTTGCCACCATTTTTGTATAAGTACATCATTAATTGTTGGAATCTTATTTTCTTATTCTTTTGTGCATTTCCTGATATTTCACATGAAAGTTCAATCTGTGTACAAGTACCTATATCAGTACACATCCTATAATAAGCCAGTTTTTAATTGCAGTCTGAAAAATTGGTTTTAAAAATGTGCAAAATGAGGAAAAATTCAAATTCACCAACACAGTTAACATTGTCCGATTGTAATGATTTTAGTGTCCAATATGTTTTCTGACATGACAAATTCAACTATACAATTTGCAAAAGTAAAAGTTCAGTTGACATGTCAGCATAATGGAAGCAGACACCAATCCGTTGTACATATATTCCCAACTAAGAAAGTCGGGAGTAAAAGATACCGTTGTCATTGATGCAGAAGACAGAGATGTGTTGGTTTTAGTATCGTATGTGGCATATCAAATTGAAGGTAAGCAAGGACTGCATGAAAAGGAAGAAAAGCAAGAAATGTTCATGTTCAAGGTAAACACTTTTACTTTTGCAAATTGTATAGTTGAATTTGCCATGTCAGCTAGAAAACATGTTATTAGACACTGAAATCATTAGAATCGGACATTGTTAACTGTGTTGGTGAATTTGACCACCAGTCTAAAGTGCATTGACCTTTTTGACCATAGCGCCCTCATTTAAGGTTGGAGGTATAACAAACTATACATTTTTGGAATCCTCATGACCAGACGAGTAATTTCATATGCAATTTGACAATGTTAACTGTGTTGGTGAATTTAACCACCACTCAAAAGTGCATTGACCTTTCAACGTTTTTGACCATAGCGCCCTCATTTAAGGTCGAAAGTATAACAAACTAAACATTTTTGGAATCCTCATGACCAGACGAGTATTTTAATATGCATATCGACATGATTGGAATATATTTGAATTTTGACCCCTGTTTGACCTTTGTTGACCCCTCCCGGAAATGCCTGACATTTTCAAGGGAGCAGCCCAAGTCAAAATTGTTCGGTATTCATCCGGGAACACAAAAAACACTTTCAAACCTTTGTTCCCAGAATTTGGTCACGGGACCTACAGGCTGGGCTCCTACTATACCTATTGAAACCAATTGGCAATTGGTCCCCATTGAAACCAAAAGGCAATTGGTCCCCATTGAATGTCCCCATTGAATCCCAATTGAATACCAATTGGCAATTTGGAGTACATGGAAAGTGAAACAATGGGTACCTATTGAAACCAATTGGCAATTAATTGATCCCCATTCAAACCAACTGGCAATTGGTAAATCGAGAACTATTGATAAATCAATACTTCATAAACAATGTTGACAACTGTCCATCAATAGGTATATTCTAATCTCAAATGCATTTACTCCATCACAAAGATCATTTGAAGTGAATTAAAGATTGGCTCTAAAAAGGGGGGGGGGTGGGGTGTATTGGGTTTTTACAGACGTGTATCAATCAGCTATGATTATTAACGTCTGGGGGCCGACCTTTAACGTCAGCATCCGAAAGACGTGACTCAGTTTGAGGCTCGTACAAACATATATAATAAACATACATGTTTCGAAAATAATATCGCTAGTGATATTCGTTTGTCTCGCAATGTGGTCAATAAGGAATCTAAAAGATCTCGACGTTTCGTGCGCCGCTGCAACACTTTAGATTCCTTATTGACCACATTGCGAGACAAACGAATATCACTAGCGATATTATTTTCGATACTTCATCCGCAATGAGTAATATATTTAGCAACATACATGTTGTTTCTTGGTTAGTAATCATATAATCAATATATCTATTGCTAAAACGTGCATGTAATTGTAACATGATCAGACAAATAATCTATTGGTCAATAATTGCCGAAGGAAAATACAAATCACAAAATTGGTGTGCATTGTCATAATTTGCTTAACAAATCATGATAAATGTATTTTCTGTGACACGTGTAGAGTATACTAATGAATATTCAGGAGATACACAGATCTGTTGGTTTCTATTGGTTTCTATTGGACCTATTGGTTTCTATTGGTCCTATTGGTTTATATTGGTCCTATTGGTTTCTATTGATCCCATTAGGTTCTATTAGTCTTATTGATCATATCGGTCCTATTGGTTTCTATTGGTCTAATTGGTATTTATTGGTCCTATTGGTTTCTATTGGTCCAATTTGTTTCTATTGAGCATTGGTCCTATTGGTTTCTATGGGTCCTATTGGTTGAAACCAATTGAATCCCAATTGAATTTTCAATTGGTTTCAATTGGACCAATTGGCCCCATTAGACTTTAATGGGATTTCAATTGGATTCAATTGGACCAATTGGCCCCATTAGACTTTAAAAAAGGATTTCAATTGGTTTCAATTGGCCCCATTAGACTTTAAAAAAGGATTTCAATTGGTTTCAATTGGCCCCATTAGACTTTAATGGGATTTCAATTGGTTTCAATTGGTCCAATCGGCCCCATTAAACTTTTAAAAAAGATTTCAATTGGTTTCAATTGGCCCCATTAGACTTTAATGGGTTTTCAATTGGACCAATTGGACCAATTTAAGTCCAAAATAGGGCCAATTGGACCAATTGAAACCAACTGAAGTCCTATTAAAGTCCCATTGAGACCAATTAAAACCAATTGGAACCAATTGAAACCAATTGAAAATTCAATTGGTGTTCAATTGGTTTCAATTGGATTTTCGTCTATGTCTAATCAACTATGGTTGGTAAATTCATCTTTAATTTAGAATATTATTTTGTACTTACTGACGGTGTTGCCAGCACTCTGTAATATCTTCTCCTACGGTCAGGGGTACCTTCCTACTACAACGCTTACCCTCCTGGGTAAACTCCACACAGGCAAAGCTGTACTGGTTAGCCATTATGACACAAGTGTAATAACGCTAAGCAAGACGACGACGAATTCACGAACGAAGCAAATGGTAAGTAAAAATCTCCAAGCGACTTGTCTAGGACAGAATCTAGCAGAGAATGACAGAATTTTGGCTTCCCATCTTACACGAAACCTAAAATTCGTTTCGCGAGCGCGGTTTCTTTGAATGCATGGATATGGTCAATTGAAATACATCACGTGGTTTAATTGAGCATGCAGACGAACGAATCACATTTGCGATTTTCATTGCATTCATCCATGGACCTATTAAGGCCCTATCTCACTGAGCGGCGAATGCTTGCAAACGTAGCGAATTTGGGGTTTCGCCATGCATTGGCGGATCCAGGGGCCGGGGCCCGGGCCCCTCCCTAGAAAAAAACAGTTAAAAACACCCTTTTTTGAAAAAAAGAAGTTGGGCCCTCCTAGCGCCCAAGGGGTGGCGTGGAAAAAATTACCCTTCCCGAAGGGAAATTTTTTTTGCTCACTACCCCCACTGAGCGAAAAATCAACCGGCACGTTTTTCAAATTTTCGCACGAAGTGGGCCCCTTTTTAGGCCCCCTCCCTTGCCGCCGGCTGGATCCGCCCCTGTCGCCATGGTTCGTTAAAGGTTGCAAATGGTTCGTTAAAGGTTTCAAGAAAGTTCGCAAACAGTTTTCATTGTCGCAAACAGTTGTTCTTGTCGCAAACACTTTCGCAAACATTCTTTCAAATGTTGCTAGACATCGCTAAAAGTCGCTAAATGTCGCAAAGGCGAACCCTGAAAAGTTGGCGAATCCAAATTCGCTACGTTCGCAAACATTCGCCGCTCAGTGAGATAGGGCCTTTACGGATGGACATTCGACGTGATTCTTTCTTTGATCCAATGAGAGTCGCCGCCTTCTGATTATGTGCATCTTAATGAGAACATTAATTCAGCTGTTTTAACAATAACGACTGCGTAAGCATTTTCGGTCATTGACAAAGGAGCAGTGTCCCTCTCTTGGGTTTTGTTTGGATGGTGTGCTCTGTAAGAGTGTGTCTTAAATAAAAACATCCCCAATGGGGAGAAGCAAATTTGAAAAGCAGACGATTTTGGTGATATGAAATGTATTATTACTGATTCGCACACTTTCGCACACACCCATGACCTTACAATTAGAAGGCCATGATCTTTATAAGCCCTGTGCGTTGTAACTCTGGAATATTACGAGGAAATTGGGGGAAACGGTATTTTAAATCACAACCAATCCAAATATAACCTCTATCTGGTAATATCAACATGTTTTTCAAAATAAAATACAGTACACGGAACAACAATTTCCGATTATAAACCAGAACTGCACATCGATTTTCCATGATTTAAGCGAGTTATTATCTTCAGCGCATGTAGATTAACATGTGTAAAATCACTATCTTGATTCTGTCCGGCTTTTTGGCGGCGGACATCATGAGATCAAAGTGAAGAAACATGTATTATACGGAATTTTATTGAGACGACATTGACGGAGACAATCACGATAAATTCGTTAAGAAAACGACGAATGTCCATCCGTAATAGGTCCATGATTCATCCAAAGCAAAGGCATTTTAATGGCAACGGGCGCCAAAAATATATTGTCGATACTGTCGTGCTATATTGAGTCTACCGTGCTAAAAGCTATTAGTATGCTAATATAATGTTGGAATTCGAGCGAACCTCGTACTTAATTCTATCGTCTCATTTGTATACTAACAACTTGGTGTACAGGAATTGCCGAAAACTATCGTCTACAGCTGTTTATTAATAGAGCAATATCTAGTTAATTGAACTGGGACTACTGTGCTCCTGCATGGGTGATCCAGTAAAATGTGCCTTAATATGTTTCATTTTGTTGCGCACAATTAAACCTTTTAAAAAAAATTCAGGGTTAGATGAGGCAGAAGAACAATGGTGTGATAATTATTTCTTTTTTATATCACTAGAATCGTCAGACGGTCAGATTCAGGTGCGGATCCCGGGAGGGGGGCAGGGGGCCTTGCCCCCCAAAAAAAAACAGAGAAGAGAGAGAGAGAAGGAAAAGAAGGGAAAGAGAAAGAGGAGAGAAAGGGAAAGAAAGAAGAGGAAGCAGAAAAGAAAAGGGGGAAAGAAGGAGATCGGGGGGCCCTAAAGGGTCTTGCCTCCTAGGCTGTTGCCTTCACCCCCAGCAAAAAAGAAAGAAGGAATGAAAGGGGAAGAAAAAAGGAAAAGAGGAGATAAAGGGAAGGAAATAAAGAGGAAGAAGAAAAGAAAATAAGGGGGATATCAGTTGCGATTTTCCCGCCAACAAGTTTATCCCGCCAAAAGGCCCTTGCCTCCCCGCCAAAGGGAAGAAAGGAAAGAGGAGAGCTAAAAGGGAACAAAAAAGAGGAAGAAGAAAAGAAAAGGATGAAAAGGATTAATTCGGCCGACAACGTGTGGATCGGGGGACCCTTGCCCCCCAGAAGGAAGGGATTGGAAAGGGAAGGGGAGAGAAAGGGAAAATAAAAAAAGAGGAAGGAGAAATGTGGGGGAAATCAGTTGCAATTTTCCCCGCCATCAAGGTGTGGATCGGGGGCCGAAAGGCCTTGCCCCCCCTCGGTAAAAAGAGATAGAGAGAGAGAGAGAGAGAGAGAAGGGAAGGGAAAGAGGAGAGAAAGGGAAAGAAAATATAGAGGAAGAAGACAAGAAAACGGGGAAAGTAAGGAAAGATCAGTTGCGATTTTTATCGCTTCTTCTATCATCATTGTACAAATGTATTTATTTATATATTCCTGTTTGATAACAATAATATGAATATAAACTCATAACAGCAACAAAACAAAATGTAGAAGAAAACTATTCTGCAGGCAGAAAGAAACGCAAAAATGATCATGCATTTGCATGTAAGTGTATCATTATAATTATTGTTATTGTTGTATTACATCTTGTGAAATAGTATGCATTTAAGCTTTCAGAACTTTTTTGTGTATTATTTTGTATGAATGAAAGCGTTTGGAACTTACATGTATAATGCGCATGATGAAATTTCAGGTGCAAATTACTGCAGTTGCCCCCAAATAGAATTTAAGCATGGTTTATTTCTAATTGGATACTAGTGATTTACAAATTTTGCTGAAAATTACATAATTTTCCGAGATTTTTCCTCACTTTTTAGTACTTTATACTTTTTATGCGTTTGTTGCAAAATGACAAATTCCCGAATTTCCAGTCAGGCAAGAAATATGCTTATTTAGAGGCCTACATGTCAGGGCCCACGGAACAGGGGGGGGGAGGGGAGGGGGGCTCGAGCCCCTTTTGAAAAGTATATTAAAGAGAAATAGAAAGAATAGAGAAAAAAAGAAACTGACCGTAATTAAATGCCTAAAACCCCTGAGCTTCCGGGGGCTCTGCCCCCTTGAGCCCACCTAGGGCCCTAAGGCGGGCCCCTGGATGCTCATCTGACGGTAATTTAATGCATAAAACTCCTGAGCTTCTGGGGCTCCGCCCCCTGGACCCCACACCAATTAGTGTCCTGCCAGTGTCACAAATAAGGTATCAAAATATGCTCATCTGGCCGTAATTGAATGCCTAAAACCCTTGAGCTCCCGGGCGCTCCGCCCCTTGACCCCCGCCGGGGCTTTGCCCCTAGACCCCACGCCGATTTACGCTACGCTCTACCCATATCGTAAATACTTTAGCCCCCCCCCCCCTCCACCCACTTTGGAAAACGTTCAGCAGGGCCTGCATGTAAGAGTGGTCGTGATGCGGATTTTTTCTGCCCCCAAAAAAAACAAAACAATTTTGCTCATTATGCCACTGCTTTAGTGGTCACCATTACGTACTAATATTTGGCTCGCACAATTTCAAATTTGCCCCCCCCCCCCTAAGAAATCCTGGATCCGCGCCTGTTCTACACCAAACCCAAATGAATACTTTCAGTCAAAATATTTGTTTTGAAATTCATAAAAAACACTAGCAGTGGGCCTCTAAATACATAAAATGTTGGCACTTTGCATGGGCACCGATATTCATAAACCAGTTGATGGCATCGTTTATAGCATTAATTTTTTCTTCGGGATCCACATTTAAAAAAA
Source organism: Mesocentrotus franciscanus (assembly GCA_037976565.1). Classification (NCBI taxonomy): domain Eukaryota; kingdom Metazoa; phylum Echinodermata; class Echinoidea; order Camarodonta; family Strongylocentrotidae; genus Mesocentrotus; species Mesocentrotus franciscanus. The sequence continues at coordinate 27,150,481 of CP137683.1, read as the reverse complement.
GGTGAAAACCATTTCCATGTTGGAGCCGTCTGTGTACCTTATCACAGATGTTTCATTGTAAAAAAAATGATGATCAGGTGCCTGATTAGACATAATTTTATGTGGCCATAAATCACTATTGTAATTATTTATGGCTCAAATATTGACGTCTTTTTTGTGTTTTTGTTTACGAAATTCTTATCAGTCCTTATCAATCTTTTTTGATACAGTAATATTAGTGGAGATGACGCTCGTATAATATCTATACAAAAAAAAAATCATTCGGGAGGTTGCCCAATATCTTGAAGTTAAAAAAAAAAAATAATGCAATGGATAAATAGATATCTTCTCTGAATATACTCAAAACTTTGACTTGGCAAATTGGGCAAAGATCTACTTAGTGTCAAGTAACGCCTGGCTGGAATACTCCCCAGGGAGTGGATATTGTGCGCGGAGTGTGTGCGGGCAAGCATTGAATCCAATGACCGGGATAATAGTACATGTATGTCAAAGCGCTTAGAGATTTAGTAGATTGTTTTAAGCGCTATATAAAAGCGCACTATAATTATCATTATTTCTTTTAAGTCTTGTTTATTAACACGTATTCGTTATTTCCAATTTAAGTACTGTATCGCATACTTGTGTAAACACGTATCTTAAAGCATTAAACATATTAGAATCGGACTTTTGTACATTTTGATACAATTTCGAAGAAAGCATCGAACACTCATTCTTGGATTGCCCACTTTTCAGGAGGTTTATTGTAGATATTCAACATCTGATTTTAGATGATAAAGCTACTTTGAAATAGATCATTTTTTGTGTGTGGATGTTATGGAAGTGAAGGAATTCAATTTAATTTCATTATTTTATACGCCAAATATTATGTATTTTCCAGTAAACGCCAAAACAACCTGTTATCGATCAATTCTTTTAAATGCAACATAATTATTATCATTTATTAGAACAAAAATCTATGTTTAAAACAATAGTATTATATCTAATTGTTTTCCTATAAAATCTGATTTTGTTCTTACGTATAGTCCTGTTTTATTTGAATTTACCTTTGCTATATTTTTATGTTATATATTATAAATACGTAAAACTATATATTTTTTAAATCCTATATAATTATGTATGTAATATCCCGCAGGTATATACTGTCAGCTACGGCAGGGAGTTCAGAGACATCTGCACAGAATGGAAGTGCTCGAAACGGAATGTCAAGATGTTGAATAAATAAACTGTTTTCCTGAATATCCTGGTTCAAGATATATCTCTGTCAATGTCAGAAAGATAGGGATATTACAATGTATACGCAGAATGATTTATGCTATATATTATGTTGTAGATTGTAGTCATGAGCTACATTTAATAAAGATATTTGTTTGAAATAATAAAATGGAACAGGGCCCAGGTATGTAGTGCTGTCTGAAAGAAGGACAAGTATTCAGAACTTGTCATATCCAGTAGATTTTTCTAGTTTGTCGAGGATGAGGCTGATGATGAAGTTCATGATGAACGTAACGAGATACAAAATGGCGGAACCCCTAAACAAATTCCTGGCTCCGTAGTTCATGTGGTAGATGACCCCGCCGAGAATGGTTCCTACCCCCTTGCCTGTTGATAAACAGATACAGTTTCGTGAACCAATGATGTTTGGGGGAAGTATATAATTATGATAGAGACACATGATAGTATAAGGGAACAATACAAGTCTTAAAGGGCATGGATATTTACAAACTATAGGGAACAATACAATGATTCGAGTTAACAAATCTCCAGATGTGAAGATGTAAACCTAACATCTTAAGAAATGTTGATTAATAGTGTAATGCAGGTTATTATCATTTTTTCAGTATTGTTTATTTGTCCGTAAAAATGCAAGATAAATATACAAAGTAATAGATAAAAGATACATAGTAAATTAAGGATTGGCATGTGGGGCAAGGTTCACAAAAGTGAAAGTCATCCCTGTTACCCGTAGGCATGGGAACCCTCACCTTCCATTTCGAAAAACATGATAGAAATTACACCATAATTATACTTACTTATGAAATTGAATGCAATCATCAATCATCCAGAAAATTGTCAATGAATCATTAAAATTGCCAAAGTTAAATTACATCTTTACCAAAATTACTTAAATTGATCATCATTGAATTAATCAAGAAATTATATAGTTTACATGTCAGAGACATTACAAGAAGAAATATTATTATATAGTATGTAAAGATTACATCGTTTGAATAGAAAAAATAATGAATAAATAAATATAAAGTTTTAATTCAATTGAAAAAGTCAAATCTTACCAACAAATTATCTAACATGTACATTGTTGCTAAATATATTAATCATTGCGGATGTGGTATCGAAAATAAGATCGCTAGTGATATTCGTTTGTATCGCAATGTGGTCAATAAGGAATCTAAAAGATCTTGACGTTTCGTGCGCCGCTGCAACACTTCGTCAGGTGATAAAAACTAATGTAAGCAAGGGTGTTTTATACTCTACGGGAGGACCGGCGCAAGGCACAAGGCCTAATGGTCGACGCACACGGTGCTCGACCAATCAGCAGGCCGCTGGTTCGGCTCGCCTGCTGGGCGGAAGCAATAGCGAGCTCAACCAATCAACGGGCCGCTGGCTCGGCCCGTCTGCTAATTGGAATCGACCGGTGCTGGCCGGCTGGACGGGAAGTGTCATGGCGGCGTATCGTACGCATCAAAAATTCGGGGATATCGATCCCGTTGTCTCTGTTGAAATTAGGGACTTTTAGATTTTACACGACGAGAACGTGGACTGCCACGGTGACATCCTTTGAAGGTAATGTGACGTTCTTTTAAGGCACTGCCGGGCACGGGCCAGTGCCTTGAAAGAATGGCACACGTTGCAGTCCACTACGTCGACGTGCAAATCTAAAAGTCCCTATACGTCACATTACCTTAAAAGGATGTCACCGTGGCAGTCCACGTTCTCGTCGTGTAAAATCTAAAAGTCCCTAATATTGGGATTGAGACGGATATTGATAGCTTCTTTTACCCTCCGTGTGTACCAATGCCGTTCCTGGGAAAGGCACTGAACCCCGTCCCAGTCTGGTTGATGCTGGTTATCCCAAGCATGTTCGGCTACGGCTGAGTTGTCAGTTCGGCGGAGCCTGACGTCCCTCTTATGCTCAGTGATTCTTTCTTTTATCGGACGGGCAGTTTCACCGATATAGGATCTTTCACATCCTTTGCAAGGGATGTTGTACAGCGGCTTGCTGATTGGTCGAGCACCGTGTGCGTCGGCCAATAGGCCTTGTGCGTTATTGTTTCCAATTATCGATCGAATTTTTGACCGTCGCGCCGGTCCTCCCGTAGAGTATAAAACACTCTTGCTTACATTAGTTTTTATTACCTGACGAAGTGTTGCAGCGGCGCACGAAACGTCGAGATCTTTTAGATTCCTTATTGACCACATTGCGAGACAAACGAATATCACTAGCGATATTATTTTCGATATGTACATTGTTACTTAACAAATCTAATACATGATTGATATGAAATTGAAATGCAGCTATAAATTGTGATTTAGAATATTGAATGGCACTAACTTTTAAGAAGCATGTGAGATGATACATTACATAAAGAAGGCAAGAATGTGGCATGAATACATATAAATACGAGGTGTAAATCGTATTGTACATGTACTAGTACTACGTAATTCTATACAATTGCAGAAAAAATACAATGTGTAGTATGTTTACAGTTAAAAATTAAGTGCAAAATATTTGTAAAAAGAGCAACATGGTACAAAGCAATTGATACATATTTATACTGTTATTATGTTGGGTGTAAAATCGTCAAGTACATGCATGTAAATAATTATAATTGAATATAATAGTACACTCAGTGCTTCAATGCTAAGCTACTGATTCATGGCTTTCTAGAAGATGGGCAATGATACAATGCAAATCTGGTCATCATATTTATGTGATACCGGTATTGACATTTAGGAAAAACGATTTTCAGACAATGGAAATTCGGGAAGACAATGGAAAAACAGGGAGATTCGTACGAAATTATCGTTCGTACGGACCTTTGTGACCGTAGCATAAGGTTATTATTACTCAGAGAGGAGGGCTCGCTTCAAAGAGAGAAGGAAACATGAGCGTGAAGAGACTACTGATGCTTCCTTAAAGGAAACCTCACCCCAAAGAATAAGTGTATGTATGCTGAAAGATGACTTTCATCCAGGCCTATTGGTCTACAATATTCCATACGAAAATATGCAAGAGATATATAAATGAAGATATTCTTGGAATGAGGTATTGTCGTTTAGCATGACATGTGGGCGCAGTCATTTTTCTTGATAATTTGACGTACATTTGGCGAACTTGTACATGTATCATGCATCAAGCCTTTTCTTTTCATTTAATGAAATTCATAGCTGAGAAGGTAAAAACATCATTCGGTAAAAAAATATATGTAATAGTGGCGGATCCAGGGGGCACAGGGGGCACGTGCCCCCCGGCCGAAAAAAAAAAGAAAAGGAGAAAAAGGAGGGGGAAAGAAAAAGGAGAGGAAAAAGAAAAAAAAAGGAAGAGAGAAAGAAGAAGAAAAGAGGGAGGAAAGAAAAGGGGAGAGGAGAAAAAGAAGAAAGGCGGAAAGACGGAGGAGAGAAAAGGGGGAAAAGGAGAATAATGAGAAGGGAAAAGAAAGAAAGGGGGATGATATTATAAGAAGGTGTTTTTTTTACCGGGTAGGCCTAAGGGGGGGGGCATGCAATTTTAAGTCGAACATGACTAATACCAAAGATTTTATCTCCTTTATAACTTATAACTTATAACTTATAACTTAGTCTTGAATTAATTTTCCGATATACCTATTCTAACTTCTAAGTGCTCTTTCAGCATGCAGATTGTCCCCGCCATTAATCCTGCCACAGTTGCTGGTTTCATTGTCATATTATTTTCTGTCATCCCTGGGGCCGCGAAGAGCCTACCACAAAGTTTCTATCCGTTTCGCAAGCACTTTTTTCCATCGCCTACATGTAATGCGTATTGCTTCAAGTTTGCAAAAGATCTCAGTGGCGGATCTATGGGGAGGGGGTGGGGGAGAATAGGGGAGGGGTTAGGGTGTTTAACCCCCTTGGGCTGCCAAGGGAAAATGTGATGTGAATAGAAAAACGCCATCATGTGTCCAGACCCACACACTATCCGCAACGTCATCGGGTCAAACCCCCTTAAACTGTTACTTGATTTAAAAAGACGTTATCATGCACTGCTTTTTATGGTCTCCATTGTGTTAGTAGATGCCATGAAAACATCACTTACGAAGGTTCAAAATAGCAACAACAAAAATCGCCTCGCCGCTACCCGGCTCGGACTTCGCGGCTCGTGGACGATGTTCCGCATCGTCATTGGGTAGAACCCCCTTAAACTGTTACTTAAGTGATTTAAAAAGACGTTATCATGCACTGCTTTTTATGGTCTCCATTGTGTTAGTATATAGATGCCAGGAAAACATCACTTACGGGGATTAAAAATAGCAACAACAAAAAAGATCGCCTCGCCCCTACGCGGCTCGGACTTCGAGGCTCGTGGACGATGCTCCGCATCGTCATCTACGGCTCGTGGACGTTTAGATCATGGTGTAAGGCACGTCGTCCTCAACACGTACATGTAATTGGTTCATCTGTCCAATTCGTAGTTTTCGAGTAAATGGCAATTTTATGTTTAGAGGTGAAACGGCGCGTATTAGACCTTTTGAGACGTTTTTGTTCGTTTTTCACCCAAATGGCAAATAACTTCCTAATAAAGTATGACAGCGCGTCCCACTTTATATCATGATGTAGGGCACGTCGTCATCTACGCGTACATGTAATTGGTATATGGGTCCCATTCGTAGTTTTCGAGAAAATGGCAAATCATGTTCAGAACTGTCAAAAGCGCGAATAGCGCCTTTTGAGACGTTTTTGTTCGTTTTTCGTCCAATGGCAAATAACTTCCTAATAAATTATGACAGCGTCTCTCAATTGATATCATGGTGTAGGGCATGTCAGTGGCGGATCGAGGGGGGGGGGCCCGGGCCCCATCCCCGTAGGAAAAAAAAACAGGTAAAAACACCCCTTTTCGTAAAAAAAAAAGAAGAAGATGGGCCCCCCTCCCCTGGCGCTCAAGGGGGGGGGGCGGTGATGGTTGAACAAAAATTGCACTTTTCCCCTTGTTGAGCAAAAAAAAAAATGAGTGCTCAAATTTTCGCATGAAGTGGGCCCCTTTTACGGCCCCCTCCCTTGCCGCCGGCTGGATCCGCCCCTGGGGCACGTCGTCATCTACATATATACGATCAATACCTGAGTATGTCCTTAGATCATTATATTGGGATTCTGATTGTGTATAAATATCAACAAGTTTACCGATGATAGCATTTTGCACTTTTCATCTTAACACAACACAAACACAAACACACCAGATCCGACAACACACACAAAGAAAAGACTAAACAAAAACACACAAAAGAGCAGACGCATCGTAGCGCACCGAAGGGAACCGAGGGCCCGCTGCAAAAAGCTATTTAACGTCCATACCACTAGTCATATAATTTTGTATACATATTCTTTCTCTATTAAGGTTCTATTATAGATTATATTCAGGCTTAGATTAATATTCTACGCGAACATGACAAATAGAAAGATTTTATATAAACAAATACAATTGTTTCAAACGTTTAAACAATGATTTCGCTTTTTAGGCTGTCCTTTTTTATGAAAAGCAAACCACCACAGATACAAAACCATCAACAGACACCCGTTAGTAAATATATATATATATATAATTTTATATATAATCAAACCTCGTTATGGAAATATCCTTACTCACAAAAAACAACAACAAAACTTCCTGATGTACAGTGAATGAACATTTTTATCGAATTACCACTACGTCCTTGATATCCTGAGGAAAATTCCCACCGATAAAGTATGTGTATGCTATAGTGTCACATGACTCGAGTTTACATTTGAAAGTATATAACCTCTTTGATGAACATAACCTGAATATTATGTATAGGCATAATTTATATAACCATCGATTGAGCAGTGAAGGACCTAATCTCAAAATGAAAAAGAAAGAAACAAAGAAACAAACAGATCCTTTCTCATCCTGATTATTATGTAGATTCCTCATTAAATCAGGTTAAAGAGAATCAAATAGCAAAATAAGAAATAGACACTATTATAGGCAGGTCAATTTGCAAAATACCACCTTACTTTATAGGATCTAGAAATCAGAGCATCACGAATGTCCTAAATTGATATGTTACATGTTCTGTTTATACCCCCTTTTTTAAAACCGAAATTTCAATCAACATTAGTGATATCAAAAACATAATTTATTTTGTCGTTAAGTCAGATAACATTTTAATGGGTAGCTTATAAGTATTCATAAACAGAGCAAGTTGTATGGACCAAAACAGAAGTAAATAAATTCGTCTTTCTTGTCTCTAAGGAATTTTCTTCACTGAAATATATATAAATAAAAAGTGTTTAAGTGTATATGACTGTGGTTTCCATTTATTTGGAGACAGCTAATACTGACTGAGACGCCGGTATATGGGGCTACCGTCAAGAAAGACGACTGCAGCTAATAAAAGTCGTCCTCTAAAGTACGGATACCTTTACCATAACACTTACTTTTTTAATCAATTTAACGGTCTTACAATTCTCTATAGTACAACTTTTTAAAGTACGTAGACATTGTAAAGTAATAAAAACACGGATATCAATTGAAAGCGTAACGACCCATATTCCAAACAATAGCATTTCATTCAGAAGTATGAAAATAAATCATTGAATTGACCAAAAATGCAAGCTGTATTTCTACTAAATAAACATTTTAAGAAGTGGTTATAAGTTGTGTATGAAATGAAGTCTTTCCCAACTGTCTCATACCCAATTGAATCATTTCACCTGTCTCTTTTCATCTTAAAGAGCAAGTCCACTCCAAAAATAACTTACTTTCAATAGAAGCAGAAAAATCAGACAAACCAATCAAAAAAAGTTTGAGCAAAATCGGATAACTAATAAGAAAGTTATTATTTTTTTAATGACATGGAAAACTTTGAAGATCACTAGACAAATTGGCAACTTACTCATGAGTCTGTGACGTATGGTCCTCACTATCCACTAATTATTTTCTTTATATTGATAATATAAATTTCCTATTTCCCCCTAAGAATCTTATTTCTTCACACCAGCATCCAAGTCAGATTGATAGTAATATATTTTTGTGTGGATGCACTAATATAGAGTAATTTTGTTTTCAGTTAAATCATGAAAAATGTGTATTTTGATAAACTATTTAATATAAAAATCAATTATTATGAATATACAATATTCAGAAAAAAGTATCAATTCTTCAAAGTTCATAAAAGATTTTGTGAAATGTCATGCACGCAATATGATACAAATCATATAACCTGGGCAAAGGCTTGGGGAAATCAAGTTTTGGGGGATAAAAAGGGAAATTAATGGGATTAAACTATAGTGAGGACATGACGTCACAAACTGATAACCAATTTGGCAATTTGTGTAGTGATTTCCATTGTTCCATAGTTTTACATACTTTTTCAAAAATTCATAACTTTCTTATTAGTTATCCGATTTTGCTCAGACTTTTTTGATAGGTTTGTCTGATTTATCTGCTTCCATTGAAAGTAAGTTATTTTTGGAGTGGAATTGTAAGCGGAGGGCCAAAGTCAGAAAAGAGGGGTTTGCCTGCCACTGCCGCATAAACTAAGCACACCTTGTTTATTTGAAAGATTTTATCATAATACACAATATTTCAGAGGTGTTTTTTTTTAATTTGTTGCGAACAATCCTAAATCGGAGGGGGCGTCCAAAAAAGCGGCCCTTTTGACGAAAAATAGTATTTTGTAAATTATATTTTAAGGGAACCTTGAACCACCATGAGTCTGGTGTCATATGAAAGAGAATTAAATTATCTAAATTTTGATACCAATTTCAAAGAAATTGGGATTAATTAACATTGCAAATTTAAGTAAAAAACATGATTTTTGTGATTTTTTTCCAAATATTGAATTTTATCAATAATCGTTATTTTACAAATTTATATCAAAATCGGAGAAATTCATTTTCTTGTAACTTTCTAGGAATTTGCCCAAATACAAGGATAATATTCTGTGAAAAGGAAAAGTGTATATCTCTTTTCAATAAAAAGTTATAGCAACCCAAACTTATTGATTCGATTTCCACAAAAACAACATTTTTGCCCACATGTGTATTAAACTGTATGCATATGCGTGTATTAGTGTATTGAGGACCTGTTTGGTGTGTTTACATCGAGTTTTTAAGATAACTTTTGAGTAAAACCTCTAATCACCATGGATTTGGTGTCAAAAGATGGATAATTAAAATACCTTCAAGTTGATATCAATTTCATTGAGTTAAATAGTGTGTGAAATGTAAATTTTGAGCCAAAAAAAGTGCTTTTTTGTAGATTTTTTCCCCTCTAATTTTGGCCAGTATCTCGGTATAGTAACTGGACAAAAGTGATTGGACATTTAGTATTGCAGAAAGTTCAAGTGATTTGGAGTGCTGACTGCAATTGATAAGTACTTCTTCTGTACTCTGGAATGTTTCAGGAAATGTGGGCATTGGCAGTTGCCCCCCTACCCCACCCCGCCCTTTCCAGCCTCTTTTCCTTATCTTGCCCATGACCAAGACAAGTTAGTCCATGAACATGAACAAAGTACTTAATGCAGACAGTCCAGACAGTTAAAAGGATTAGGCCAGGAGAGTGCTTAGTGCAATTGATAAGTATACTTATAATAATGGGGGCATGGGCAGGTGCCTCATCCCCCTCCCCCTCACACAATTAACTATTATTTGACACCACCCCCCCCCCTCCATCTGTCATCTGATCGCTTAGTAGGTCATGGTAAAGACAAATATTCCAACATAATCAAAGACAGATCATTAAAAAAAAATCATGCTTGTGATTTAGCTTATAAACAGCCCACGAGACCAACAATGTAGGTCTCTTGAACCCTCAGAAAAATTGTTGGGATGCCCATAAAACTGACATGGCGGTCTTGTGAATCCTCAAGTAATTTTTCAGAAGACCATGCATAATGCAGAAGCGTTAATGTGCTGTAAACTCTTTTCAATACATGTGGATATCAAGTCTGAGCCAAACATTTTTTTGTTTAATAATTATTGAAGAAAACACATATAAACACTTTTATTTGAGTTAATATAGAAAACATTACTTAATTTACAAGCATTAGAATACAGTTTATTGCATTGATATGTATTTGCTTCATAAATATACATGTATGTACAAAAAGCAACGTGTATATAGATTTTCTGGCCTGGGATACTCGTATTTAAAAAAGGTCCATTTTTCGGAGGGTAAATGTTTATGAACATCCAAACCTCTTATACAATTTAATTAAGACTCATAACTCCTAAGGCTTAGGATATCGCTCCGAAGGGGTGGGCGTGGGGAATGAATTTCCTATTTTCATTTCTGAATATTTCTCGCACGGGAGTCACTCAGGCCTTCTTGTGGTTCTGAAAAGGAAGGGTTCGCAGATCAGTGTTTTACCCCTAAATTGTTTTAATATGTATTTCATTATTCACCTTGGATTCGCCTAATTATAAGCAGAAAGGAGCGACATTATAAAAATGCCTTAACTCGCTTTTCTTTCTAAATTTGGACGTCTTCCGATCACACTAGCACAACTTCACTATCAACATGAATTTAATATATCTTTGGATGCCTTTTCAATGTGGTAAAATTAATTATTTGTTTTAAAATTCCTATCCACTATATTATGTCCTAAAGCAACTAAAACTTTTACAGCTTTGTCGAAAGATCGAATAACCAGATAACAACAGGACTACAACATTTAGACAGGCCTTTTTATTTTTCTACATCATGTCTTTGACACAAAACTTATTTGATGTTTCCAGGGGCAGACTGGGACTGAAAATTGGTTTTTAAAGTGTTATGCGACCTGCCCACTGAATATGTAAGATGCATATATCAAGTGGACCTCAGACCACAAATCGACTGGACCTTGATCCAACCAAAAATAAAGAGCTGCTCGTGGGGAAAATTCCCCAAACTTCCCACGGCCAATCTGTCTCTGGATCTTTCCTTATAGGATACGTGTATCTTTTATCTACCCAAAATGACAAATTTGTCACTGGCCGTTCTCAGCGGAAGCCCCTTGTAAAAAGTAAAGCACAGGCGTCGATTGAGAGAGAGAGAAAAGAGAGGGGGGGGGGTAGGGGTTGACATCACGTCAACTCAAGAGTTTGATAAACATTGTATCCTAGCATATAACGAAAAATCTTGAAAATCTAATGAGCCATTTTTTTTCTTGAATATTCTTCAATCTGGTCAGGAAATTCAAATTCTGGGGAATTGTTTGTATGAATAACTATGTCATTTTCTTATTTACATAAATGCATTCTTTATTCTTTACCATACATGGTCATACATTGTCTGCATGTCTTATGCCTTAATTTATTTCAAAATTCAGAACTAGTTTGCATTCTAAACACATCTTGGTATTTTTAAATCTCATTTCTATTTCAAATTGGGGTGGCGGGGGTTGGTGAAACGTTCTTAAACCCATCTCAGGATGTGCCAGGATGTACACTTTACCAAAACTAGGGACTTAATAATTCCAAGATTTCTTCCACACTCACCCCCATAATACATGAATAATGCTGCATTTATCCATCATTTTCTTCAAAATTAAGAACTTATTTGCATTATAATCATGTCTTAGTGATTAAAATCTCAGACTATTTATGATGTGGGAAAGGACTCTTTCCCTAACCTACATGTATTTTTGATATATCCAACATTTTTTTTTCAAAAGGAAAAATGCATCATTATTCGTCTGGATAAAAAAAAATCCCCACACCGTTTCCATTATCATGATAGGCCTGTAAGCTGGGTCTTCTTTCCATTTTCTTCAAAATTTTATTAAGGTCATTGGCTGATTTAAATGAGCAATTGGACTTTCTGAATAAAAATTAAAAAAAACAATGTTCTCAGCATCCCCTTCATTCTCTGAGTATCCTTCTAATTACTCTTAACGTTATAACATGGTGTGCCTCATAGCTAGTCTAGATAAGGTAGATAATTAAACAGAATGTGTATCTGCCTCGACTCCCTTTTTTGGCTGGCGTTCTGGACAGCCAGGATAATGCCAATATCTTGTCAGGACCAGGGGCGTCGCTAGACCTTTTTCAGTGGGGGTAGAGGCCACCGATTACCGACAAAACTAGCCACCAATTACCGACAATTATATTAATGCTAATGTCCCAATATCAAAGCGCGCTCCCTATAGGGGTTGGGTGCAGGGACGGGGGCTGTTTCCCCCCTCCAGCGGGAGGTGCGGAAGTTTTGTCGTTTCATTAATTTATTAGGGAAACAAGACGATTCGTTGTATCGTTCTCGACTCTCAGTATTTCTTGTCTAAATTCAGTTCCCCCCATCCCGCGCGAAGCGCGGAAGCTTTGACGTTTCATTAAATTATTAGAGAAAGGATACCGTTCTCGACTCTAAATCCTTGTCTGAATTCAGTTTCACCACTTCCGCGCGAAGCGCGGAAACTTTGAAGTTTCATTAAATTATCAGAGAAAGAAGACGATTCGTTGTACTCGTTCTCGACTCTCAATCCTTGTCTGAATTCAGTTCCCCCCTCCCGCGCGAAGCGCGGAAGCTTTGACGTTTCATTAAATTATTAGAGAAAGAAGACGATTCGTTGTACCGTTCCTGACTCTTAATTCTTGTTTCGCCCCTCCCGCGCGAAGCGCGGAGGCTTTGACGTTTCATTAAATTATTAGAGAAAGGATACCGTTCTCGACTCTAAATCCTTGTCTGAATTCAGTTTCACCTCTTCCGTGCGAAGCGCGGAAGCTTTGACGTTTCATTAAATTATTTTAAAAAAGAAGACGATTCGTTGTACCGTTCTCGACTCTTAATCCTTGTATAAACTCAGTTCCCCCCCCCCTCCCGCTCGAAGCGCGGCAACTTTGAAGTTTCATTAAATTATCAGAGAAAGAAGACGATTCGTTGTACTCGTTCTCGTCTCTAAATCCTTGTCTGAATTCAGTTCCCCCCTTCCGCGCGAAGCGCGAAAGCTTTGACGTTTCATTAAATTATTAGAGAAAGAAGACGATTCGTTGTACCGTTCCTGACTCTTAATTCTTGTTTCGCCCCTCCCGCGCGAAGCGCGGAAGCTTTGACGTTTTATTAAATTATTAGAGAAAGGATACCGTTCTCGACTCTAAATCCTTGTCTGAATTCAGTTTCACCCCTCCGCGCGAAAGCTTTGAAGTTTCATTAAATTATCAGAGAAAGGATACCGTTTTTTACTGTAAATCCTTGTCTGAATTCAGTTTAACCCCTAACGCGCGAAGCGCGGAAGCTTTGACGTTTCATTAAATTATTAGAGAAAGAAGACGATTCGTTGTACCGTTCCTGACTCTTACTTCTTGTTTCCCCCCATCCCGCGCGAAGCGCGGAAGCTTTGACGTTTCATTAAATTATTAGAGAAAGGATACCGTTCTCGACTCTAAATCCTTGTCTGAATTCAGTTTCACCCCTCCGCGCGAAGCGCGGAAGCTTTGAAGTTTCATTAAATTATCAGGGAAAGGATACCGTTCTTGATTCTAAATCCTTGTCTGAATTCAGTTTAACTCTTCCGCGCGAAGCGCGGAAGCTTTGACATTTCATTACATTATTAAAGAAAGAAGACGATTCGTTGTACCGTTCTCGACTCTTAATCCTTGTATAAACTCAGTTCCCCCTTCCCGCGCGAAGCGCAGAAGCTATGACGTTTTTTTTATAAGAGAAAGAAGACGATTCGTTGTACCGTTCTCGACTCTTAATCCTGTCTGAATTCAGTTTCCCCCCTCCCGCGCAAAGCGCGGAAGCTTTGACGTTTCATTAAATTATTAGAGAAAGAAGACGAATCGTTGTACCGTTCCTGACTCTTAATTCTTGTTTCGCCCCTCCCGCGCGAAGCGCGGAAGCTATGACGTTTCATTAAATCATTAAGAAAGAAGACGATACGTTGTGCTGTTTACGACTTTTAATCCTTGTCTGAATTCAGTTTCCCCCACCCGTGCGAAGCGCGGAAGCTTTGACGTTTCATTTAATTATTAGAGAAAGAAGACGATTCGTTGTACCGTTCCTGACTCTCTATTCTTTTTTCCCCCCATCCCGCGCGAAGCGCGGAAGCTTTGACGCTTCATTAAATTATTAGAGAAAGGATACCGTTCTCGACTCTAAATCCTTGTCTGAATTCAGTTTCACCCCTCCGCGCGAAGCGGGGAAGCTTTGAAGTTTCATTAAATTATCAGGGAAAGGATACCGTTCTTGATTCTAAATCCTTGTCTGAATTCAGTTTAACCCCTTCCGCGCGAAGCGCGGAAGCTTTGACATTTCATTACATTATTAAAGAAAGAAGACGATTCGTTGTACCGTTCTCGACTCTTAATCCTTGTATAACTCAGTTCCCCCCTTCCCGCGCGAAGCGCAGAAGCTATGACGTTTTTTTTTATTAAGAGAAAGAAGACGATTCGTTGTTACCGTTCTCGACTCTTAATCCTTGTCTGAATTCAGTTTCCCGCCTCCCGCGCAAAACGCGGAAGCTTTGACGTTTCATTAAATTATTAAAGAAAGAAGACGATTCGTTGTACCGTTCTCGACTCTTAATCCTTGTATAAATTCAGTTCCCCCCCCCCTTCCGCGCGAAAGAAGACGAATCGTTGTACCGTTCTCGACTCTAAATCCATGTCTGAATTCAGTTCCCCCCAGCTTTGACATTTCATTAAATTATCAGAGAAAGAAGACGACTCTTAATCCTTGTCTGAATTCAGTTTTTCCCCCTCCCGCGCGAAGCGCGGAAACTTTGACGTTGCATTAAATTATTAGAGAAAGAAGACGATTCATTGTACCGTTCTCGGCTCTTAATCATTGTCTGAATTTTCAAAAATGTTTCTATGTCCAATAAAATTAATAGTCACAGTTCATATGGAAAAAAAATTGCCGGCCGACCGACATATTAATGCATCTCACCGACTTCAAACTTCTGCATTGATATAGTACACGAGGATCGAGCAAGAATACCGACACACCTGACCCGACACAGCAACATATCTATGCGTATCTTTCTTGCTCCCTCGACGAGGCGACTCCACCCAACAACCCCCTCTCTCTTACTCCCACCCTCCTCTCTCAGGCTCTTACCCCCTTCTCCCTCTCCTCTCTTTCATCCCAGTTTCTTTTGTTTCCCTTTTCTTTTTTTTCCCCTTATCTCCTTTTCTTTCTTTTCCTTTCTTTCATCTCCTTCCTCTTTTCTTTTTCTCTTTTTTTCCTTCTCTTCTCTTTCCTTTCTTTTTTCTTTTCTTTCCTTTCCCTTTCCTTTTTCCCCTCCCCTTTTTCTCATTTTTCCCGACGGCAGCGCAATTTTACCGACAATATCCTGACAGGTGGGGTGTCGCACCCCCACACCCCTCCCTCTAGCGACGCCCCTGGTCAGGACATAGAACATGGACAGCCAGGATAATGCCAATATCTTGTCAGGACACAGAACATAGGATCAATGCCAGGAGGTTTGTTAAGGAGTGAGGAGGCGACACCAGGTGAAGTGGATTCACTACTCGCTAGTGCCCTTTGGCAAGGCATTATTCCTAATTCCTCGGAGAGGACTTACGAAAGTGGGTACCCTAGTTGCTTACAAGCATACACATGTTTTCTTAGTAGTCAAGCAAAATAAACCATCAAACCAAACATGGCGATATTATATTATATTCATGTTGATAGATGCACTAACTTAACCCTAATAAGGCCGGGGGGGCCATCATGGCCCCTCCGCGATTTTTCTGATTGTTCGGGAACGCATACGGATGACGCCCCGCCGCTTCATGACTTTATTCTTTCGAGTCTTGCGCATCTTTTAAAACAATTTTTTTGAAAATCGGACCTACCGTTACAAAGTCACGTGACCTTTTGTCTTTACATGTCGGCCCGAAAATCGCTCATTTTCGTGATTTGTGTACAAAACATATGGAAATATCATTTTTTCTAAAAAGAGATAAAACATTGGTTATTTGGTCTTGTTTAAAGTTTAGGTGTTTGTTTTGGGGTCAAAATAGTTAAATTATAGTTAGAAATGAAATAAAACAACAAAAACAATAAAATACATAAGTTAAAAAAACAATGAATTACATAAGAAATTATCAAAACAAGAGATAACATAAGAAATAACCTAGCTTTCCAAAAAAAATTTTCGTATTATTATTCCAAATGGTCTAACAAATATATGTAGTGGAAAAGAAAGCTTAAATATGAAGAATATATGATTTATAGGTAAAAATATGAATTTTTTGACCTTATTTGCATAATTTACCATAAATATGCAAATGAGTAATTTTTTCAAAAATTGAAATTGCTATAGTATTCTATACACTTCACTTGACATGCATGCAAATTTTCGCGGCGATCGGCCGTTTCACGGCCGAGATCTTAGGGGGGCCATAATGCCCCCCGGCCGTATTAAAACTCAAATAGCCCGGCCTTATTAGGGTTAATTGTCTGGGTCATGGGCAAGATTATGACAAGCGGCTGGAAGGGGCGGGGTGGGAGGGGGGCGGGGACTGCCAATGCCCACATTTCCTGAAACATCCCAGCGTAAAGAAGAAGTACTTATCAATTGCAGTCAGCGCTCCAAATCCTTAAAACTTTCTGCACTACTAAAATATGTCCAATCACTTTTGTCCTGTTAATATACCGAGATACTGGCCAAAAAAACACTTTTTTGGCTCAAAATTTACATTTCACACACTACATAACTCAATGAAATTGATATCAACTTGAAGGTATTTTAATTATCCATCTTTTGACACCAAATCCATGGTGATTAGAGGTTTTACTCAAAAGTTATCTTTAAAACTCGATGTAAACACACCAAACAAGTCCTCAATACCCTAATACACGCAAACATATCGCCATCTCTTGACTAAAGCACATCCAGGGTTTTGTTAGTCTTTATAAAGCTTATTTAGTAGTGGTTGTGAATAATCATTATCCACTTATCACAGTTTTCATCATTAAAAAAAAGAAATTCGAAATTAATTGTATTTATCTTTTTTTAAATAATATAAATATTTAGAATTCATTTTAAATACGACTAGTGCCTTCATTTTTATACACCATTGTTCTATTTAGCCTGAATAATTTCTACGCGAATGCGCTGCACTGGGCCGTCGCTGCACTGCACTGCACTGACGAAAGTATTCGTTCAATGCATAGAACGCAGGAATAGGCCTAGACCTCCATAGGAACAATGTATTTCAGGCCGAATATTCATCTTATCGACTAAGCCTGTTGTATACAACATGACGGTTTTACATTTTTAATAGTATGAAACAGTCATACTCTGACTTTGAGACATATCCAAAGCTGAAATCATGGTAAGAATAAGCTCATATTTTACTACTAATTTTGACGTTGTGATGTTTCTGCTGCACGTAAACACCGAGTCTGACTTTTGTCAATCATTGACTCGCCGTATGAAAAAGGCTGTGCTATATTGCTACGTGCTGTGCTCTCTCGTAGAGTCGTACTCGTCATAGACCGAAAATTCTGTCTCTTTCGTTCGTTAGCCTCTGATTTGGGTAGGGTCGGCTCTTCTCTTTAGAGACAGAAGCCGACCATAGGCGCTCCTGTGCAAATGTTTTGGCCATATCAAAGAACTTTGCCCAAAATATATTTAGCGGATTCATATCCGATGCACTTATGTTTGAAAATTTGGCCTAGGCCTAGGCTAATATACATCGGTTCCACTTACCAGATTGACTGTATGATTCGCTTATAGCCGATTATCGAAATTGAGTTGTTGCAGCCGTATTTTAAACTTTTACTGCGCATTAAGGAAGATGACGTCATCCATTGACAGTAACTGTTTAAAATACGGCTGCAAGAATTTCAACACGGAGCTCAATTTCGCGATGAAAACTGAAAAAGACCCTTAAACGCATCATACAGTCAATCTGGTAAGTGAAACCGATGTATATTAGCCTAGACCTAATTTTCAAACATAAATGCATGGGATATGAATCCGCTAAAATCAAGTATTTTGGGCAAAGTTCTTTGGCCATAAATGGCCAAAACATTTGCACAGGAGCGCCTATGGTCGCTTCTGTCTCTAAAGAGAGGAGTTGACTACAACAGAGGCTAACGAACGAAAGAGACAGAAATTTTAGGTCTATACTCGTCAGGGCCAGTGCTAGACCGAAAATTTCTGTCTCTTTCGTTCGTTAGCCTCTGATTTGGGTAGGGTCGGCTCCTCTCTTTAGAGACAGAAGCCGACCATAGGCGCTCCTGTGAAAACATTTTGCCATTTATGGCCAAAACTCTTTGCTCAAAATACTACATTTTACGATGATATCCGATGCATTTATTATTGTAATTAGGTCTAGGTTAAACTACATCAGTTCCACTTACCAGATTGATTGTATGATGCATTTAAGGGTCTTTTTTCCGGATCATCATCGAAACAGCCTGTTTGAAATTCTGCAGCCTATTTTAAACTGTTACTGTCAATGGATGACGCGCCATCATCCTTCAGCGCAGTAACAGTTTAAAATACGGCTGCAAGAATTTCAACACGGAGCTCATTTTCGGTGATGAAAATCCGGAAAAAAGACCCTTAAATGCATCATACAGTCAATCTGGTAAGTGGAACCGATGTAGTTTAGCCTAGGCCTAATTTACAATAATAAAAGCATCGGATATGCATCGGGTAAAATGTAGTATTTGGCAAGAGTTTTGGCCATAAATGGCAAAATGTTTTCACAGGAGCCTATGGTCGGCTTCTGTCTCTAAAGAGGAGTTTAGTTCACTAAATAGAGGTTAACTTAACGAAAGAGACAGAAATTCGGTCTAGGCCAGTGCTAGACCGAAAATTTATGTCTCTTTCGTTCGTTAGCCTCTGATTTGGGTAGGGTCGGCCCTACTAAATCAGAGGCTAACGAACGAAAGAGACAGAAATCTTCGGTCTAGGCCAGTGCTAGACCGAAAATTTATGTCTCTTTCGTTCGTTAGCCTCTGATTTAGGTAGGGTCGGCTCCTCTCTTTAGAGAGAAGCCGACCATAGCCTAGGCGCTCCTGTGCAAACTCGGTGGTACGGATCTGGCCACCAAATTCCGGCCAAACTATAAGTATAAGGGTTTATAATGTACAGTACATGTAGTTTGCACCTTTTATTGTTGGCACACAAAGCGATTAGACTGCATATGACTTGTTGTAAGTAAGATTAAAAGATGCGGAAACTTTGGGAAAGGCTAGCAGCGCAGCAGCTATGGTTTCGGTTCAAGAGTCTTGAATGAAGAATAAAGCTATTATTATTGTTGTGTTAACTTAAACTATCCTGTTTGAAGTCTTGTTCTTGGTCAGGTGTATTCTCCCCTTTCATTTGGCGTAATCGGCAGGATTAGATGTTACCAGGCAAGGAAGATTTTTATGGATTGTTTATGGTTGACAGCTCATTTTTCTCCATTGGATTGTGTGTTTACACTGATACACTGGTATTGTGTATTGTTTGTGTATGTGTAGCTCCACATAGCTACACTCCAGCTCAGGTTAGTTTTGTGTCTGTGTCTGCTCGCAAGTAGGCCTAATATTGCTCTGTTGGTATGTTGAAATTTGAGAAAGTCTTAATGAAATCATTTCTATGTGCTAATGCTATAAGCCTATAGACCTTAGCTTTGTCTATAAAAAGTTACTTGGTTTGTTTGGACTGTAAATTGGAGTAGATTGGATTAGATAAATTAGATTAAAAGTTAACAAGTAAGTAACTAGTAAGCTAGGTCCCAATTTAGCATTATACAGCAACTAAAACTTTTAAACTTAATCTACAAGTTAGAGGCTAGGATAAGGGACCACAGCAACAACAACAACAAATTTAAAATAAAATAAAATAAACGTTGATGACCAAGATACCAGTACATTTTTTTAGACAGATAAAATAAAGTTAGAACTTTAGAAGAATCTTATATAAGTCTACTTTAAGTAATAAAGTTGCCCCAAATGAAAGTCAATGGAATACATGTATAGGCCTAGGCTAAATGTGAAATAATCATAGATTCTAATAATAACCATAGATCTACACTAACAAAAAAACAATAAAATAAAAGAAATAAATAAAACAAAAAAAATTCTACAAATTTAATTCAAATTTAAATAGAGGGGAGAGCTACGTTTCCGCAATGGATCAAAGTACATACTTGAGTCACTTCACTGCTGAATACATTGGCAGGTTGTGTGAGTTGAATCACATTGATGTGAATAAAGTTAAAATAAAAGAAGAAAGAATCTCCTGCTTAAGTCAGTTACCACAGATGATTGAAGAGACTACTCCATCTACCGCTCAGCCCAGTCAGTCGGGTATGAGTGCGGAGGATTTGGCTCGCTTGATGAAGGAGATGGAGATTTCTCGTTGCCAAGAGACCAAGCAGCTATGTGAGTCTCTGATGAAGATAAATGTCGGTCCACAGCCTAGGGTAGAGTATAAGTTGCCCGGGCTCCATAGACTTACCGGAGATGATGATATCTCTTGTTATCTCAGCACGTTTGAACGTATGGCTACAGCGGAAGAGAGGCCTAAGCATGAATGGGCTAAATTGCTGGAACCATATTTGACAGGGAAGGCCCAACAGGCTTTTCATTCTTTGAGTAATACAGAAAAGCAAAACTATGATGCTGTTGTACAGGTTATCCTCCATAGGTATCAGCTTACCCCAGAAGCCTATAGGGTTAAATTTAAAACTGATACTAAGCAGAGTGAGGAAACCTTTGAAGAATTTGCAAACAAACTACAAGACAACTTCTACAAGTGGGTAGAAGCAACACCCTCTACCATTGAAATCCCTGATGTGAAGCGATGCTTTGATCTGGTCATGGTCGATCAGTTCCTGAGTACTGTGGTTGATGAGACACTACGACTGAATCTTAGGGAGCACAACGAACGCTCACTCATTGTCATTGTGGTAGCCCGCACAGCAGATGAGTTGCTCCTCCATAGGCGTGCTAATTCGATGGCTCGTAGAGACGAAACAAATTTCAGAAAGCAACAGGGTCAAGGTGGTATGGCTGATAGACTTCCAAACCCTAGGCCTACTGGTTATTTCCAAGGTCAAACCGCCTCGAATCCTAACCGCAGAGGGGCATTTAATCAGAATTGCTACCGCTGTGGACAACTAGGGCATAGGATGGTGGATTGCCCCATGCCACCTACCCCTGCAAAGTCACCATTTACCCAACAGAATAGTGCCTCCAACACACCAACACCCACATCAACCACAACACAACATATTACAGACACAGGGAAAGTCAATTTCATAGCCCCAGTACATAAGGAGATTCCTAACATGCTCGATGTTCCAGAGCAGGGACTCCTACCCATGATGGAACTTGTTCTGAAAGGGGGAACTGATTCAACCGAAACATGTGTGAAGACGTATGGGCTGGTAGACTCTGGGTCTACAGTGTCTCTCCTCCCGACAGACCTCTGTGAAAGGTTGTCTTTACCAGTTACCCCTTGTAGTGAGGGTACCACTTTGAAGATATTAGGCGAAATTACCGTAGTTCCACATGGGGTGACAAGTGCGGAAGTAGAGTTTGGAGTCAGTACCATACAAGTCAATTTTCAGGTAGTTCAGACCTTGCCAGCTCCAGTTCTCTTGGGAGCAGATTTTGCTCATGCAGTAAAATTGGTGATAGATTTCGGTGAAGGGTGCTTCGGCACCAGCTTTGGGGTTGAAAAACCTGTTAAGTTTCCTATGTTGGGAATTCAGTCAGTAGAGCCAGAATACCCAGACTATGAACTGGACATGGAGGGCAGAGATACTATTGCTGTGCCTTCTGGAACCAAGTTAGATGTTTCCTCCACCGAACGGGCAGAACTTGAGACTCTGTTGGATGAGTTCCAGGATGTTCTTTGTGATGTCCCAGATTTCACAGATGTGGATTCGCATCGCATCGATGTGGGCGATGCCGCTCCATCCCGTTCACACCCCTATAGAATGGGTCCTGAGCGAAAGAGAGCCATGGATGAAGAAATATCAAAACTCTTGGAAAGTGGGAAAATAGAGCCTTCGTCATCCCGTGGGCCTCCCCTGTTGTCATGGTGCCAAAGAAGGGAGGCACTTATCGCATGTGTATAGACTACCGAAAGTTGAACTTGTTAACAAAGATTGATGCTTATCCAATGCCGTCAGTAGATGACATTCTCCAGTCATTGCATGGAGCTCAGGTGTTCTCTTCTTTGGACCTTAAAAGTGGTTATTGGCAGATGGGAGTAGCTCCAGAAGATCAGGAGAAGACTGCGTTTGTGTGCGAACAAGGTCTGTTTCAGTTCAAAGTACTTCCTTTTGGGGTTGTCAATGGGCCAGCGAGCTTCCAAAGATTGATGCATACTGTACTTGGTGATCTCGTTGGAAGGTGTTGCTATGTCTACTTGGACGATATTGTCTGTTTTTCTGGTAGCACACAGGACCACTACAAGGACTTGAGGGAAGTCTTGGGTAGGTTAAGAACTGCAGGGCTTACTGTGAATGTTGAGAAATGCCAGTTCTTACATAGGGAGATGAGGTATCTTGGCCATTTCATTGGGGCTGATGGCTTGAAGCCCGACCCAGACAAGGTGTCTGCCATCAGTGAGTATCCCGTGCCTACCTCTGTCAAGGAACTAGAGAGATTTCTGGGAATGATTGGATGGTATCAGAAGTTTGTACCAGGATTTGCAGATAAGGCTGTCCCACTGTATGCCTTGAAGAAAAAGGATACCAAGTGGAAGTGGACAGAAGAGTGTTCCATTGTGTAAGACAGCCTGAAGGAGGCTCTTATGTCTGAACCAGTGTTAGGTTACCCGAACCGGGCTTTGCCATTCGTTGTACACACGGACGCTAGTAATGTGGGTTTAGGGGCTATTCTAACACAGAAACAAGACTCCCAGACTAAAACCATAGCATATGCGAGCCGGACCCTGTCAAGTGCGGAACGGAACTACAGTACTACCGAGAAGGAGTGCCTTGCTATCATCTGGGCCTTGGAAAAGTGGAGGCCGTACTTGGAAGGCAGACCTTGTAAAGTAGTGACAGACCATCAGGCCCTGTGTTGGCTCTTCCGGAAGAGGAAGCAAGGGGGCAGACTAGCTCGTTGGGTATTACGCTTACAGGACTACAACTTCCAAGTGGTGTATCGTCCTGGATCCCAACACCATGTCCCAGATGCCCTATCCAGATGTGGTGGAGAATCTGCATTGGTGGCAGTTGTTGAGGAAATCCATGCAAACCCACGCAGTGACAATGAGGAGAAGTGTGCTGACCCCAACTGCAGTCAACCAGAAGATGACTTAGTAGACTGGGTGTACTGTGATCGATGTAAACGTTGGTACCATCAAAGCTGTGTTGGTATCACTCGGGAGGAGGCTGAGATGATAGACGTCTACATCTGTCCGTCCTGTCAACCAGATGGAACTCCGGGACCTGAGGATTTGGACTGTCCCATTCCGATTTCAGGACTCGATGCAAAGTTGTTCCGCGAAGCCCAGCGACGTGACACTCAACTTCTTCCGATTATCCAGGCGTTGGAGAAGGGTAATGCCGACTGCCCAGCTGCTGGTCCATATGAACTTAAGAACGAGCTATTGTGGCGAAGGGATGGCTGTTTGGTTGTTCCTGGTGAGTTACAGAAAGTCGTCATGATGGAGTGCCACATGAGACCCATAGCAGGCCACCTAGGGCAAAGAAAAACTCTTGCTCGCTTGAAGTATTCAAGATTATGTTGGAGAGGAATGTCGCAAAGTGTTCGCAGTTTCGTCAGAGCGTGCAAGGTCTGCGAAGAAACGAAGCCGGTATACCAGAAGAAACCGGGAAAAATGCTGTCTACATCATCGTCCCATCCATGGGAAATAGTTGGAGTGGACTTGATGGGACCCTTCCCCAAGAGTTACGGGGGTCATGAATATATCCTTGTGGCAGTCGACCACTATACGAAGTTCACGGAAGTGATACCACTTGAATCGTCCAGCAGCCAGAGGGTATCATGTGCGCTAGTCCGCCAAGTGTTCTGCCGCTATGGACCCCCCAAGAAACTTCTATCTGACAATGGGCCCCAGTTTCGGGCAAAGGCGTTAGCAGCAGTGTGTAAGGAGTGGAGGGTAGAACAAGTCTTCATTACCCCTTACCACCCTCAGACCAACTGGGTGGAGAGAGTCAACAGAAATCTGAAGGCCATGCTTCAGTCCTACGTGTCAGGGGACCATCGCTCATGGGATGTACACTTGGCAGAATTCGGCCGCATTGAACACTTCTACTCATGACACTCTGGGAACAGAACCAGCACTTCTCATGTTTGGGAGGCGACTAAACACTCCTCTCAGCAACAAACTTGCAACTAACGTTTCTGATGGTGTAAGTCAACCCAGTGTGGAGGACATCACATTGCGTAGCAGACTAGCAAAGGATAAGGCCAAGCGACACTACGACAAACGGAGACGCGAGGTTCAGATGAAGGAAGGAAATCAAGTGCGAATCAAAACCTTTCCAATATCAGATGCAAAGAAGTGCTTCATGGCAAAACTCGCTCCCCGCTGGTCAGAGATGTATGTTGTGACCAAACAACTGACCCCGGTAAACTTTGAAGTCGTGAATGAAAAGAACAAAAACATAGTTCGCATTGTCCATGTGGACCAGCTCAAACTGTGCCAATGACTCTAATGGACACATGTACCTGAACATTTGGAGAGAGACTTGTGACGTTTGTGAGACATTGAGTACCTACATGTATTTAATGTAAACTGTTGAACTTTTTGTCGTTTAAGTCTATGATTGAATATTTCCTGAACACTCAGTGACAAAACAAAGCGAAACAACTCACAAACCAATAAATTTACATCCATAATTGTGTTGACCGTATGATTAAATAAGAACAAATTTAGATAAATACTGCGCTACTCGTTATATATGGTATGATTACATCGTCTCGGGTCAAAATTCACCTGCCAGCATCTTGAGAGTTTATTTCAAGACAGTCATATATTTTTAATACATGTTATACCAAAGCTTTATGATAACAAATGTGGATGAAAATTGACAGGGTGGAGTTGCATTCATACTTAACCAAAAATGTAAGTGTTGACGGTAGTTGATATTCTGTTTTGGGCCCTTGCCTGTGTTCTCTTTTTTTTTTGCTCTTGTTTTTGTCATCCTCCAGCTGTGCTGGGATGTTTCAAGATGTTATTTCCTTGAAGGTGTAAATAGGCATAATAGTTGGACAATATGGTAGGGTCTGTGAAGATAGCATTTTGTGCTACAAGTGTTAACTGTATTGTTTTTAAGCGGAATTAGGATGCATCTGCTTGCATACATGTTTTAGATTTCCATGTAAGTGGAGTTTGTTTGCATGTTCTATTGTTTACTACAATACATTTTACCATAGGGCGCATCTGACGTCATGATGATTTTATGTTCATCAGTAGCCTGTCGACGAGAGCTTTATGCTAGAAATAGAATTTGAAAAAAACCCATAGGGTTATTTTGGTGGGGGAGAGTATAAGGGTTTATAATGTACAGTACATGTAGTTAGCACCTTTTATTGTTGGCACACAAAGCGATTAGACTGCATATGACTTGTTGTACAGAAGTAAGATAAAAAGATGCGGAAACTTTGGGAAAGGCTAGCAGCAGCTATGGTTTCGGTTCAAGAGTCTTATAGAATAAAGCTATTATTATTGTTGTGTTAACTTAAACTATCCTGTTTGAAGTCTTGTTCTTGGTCAGGTGTATTCTACCCTTTCAAAACTTCTGGACTAAAATTTCACTTTAGCGGATTCATATCCGATGCATTTATTTTTGAAAATTAGGTCTAGGGTAGCGCGCCCGGTATTCGGTCACTCAAGGGTAAATCGCTCATAGTTTGAATTTGTACCTCCTTTATTTGGCAATCTACCCATCAAAAGAAAAGAAAATAAGTCCTCTAACAAGATTTTAAAGTCACTTAAAATATAGAATAATGCTAAGGAAAATATTTCCGAGAGAAAAAGGAGCAATTTTCTGCCCAGTATTCGGTCGCGCCGCCCAGAATTCGGTCACGCGATTTTAGCGTGGTATCCCCGTTGACAAGGAGCGAAGCGTATTTGCGCACTATTTTCACACTATTTTCACACAATTGCGCCACAAAGCACTGAATGTCAGTGCGTTGACCGAATACTGGACGAGCGCTACGGCATGGCAAGGGTAATGTATAAAAACCTCTTGCACGATGAAAAGTGCGTCATTTGCAAATTGGCTGCGATGGAGCGAACACAGAAGAGCTCCTCTTCACATACATACTAAATTCATTGCACCAGCACACGTAGTTGTTTCACAATAGGCTTCTACATATGGCTATGCATGTTAACGCATGTGCTAACAAAACCCGGAAGTGCATAAAGTTGTGCGACACTGACCAATTTCGAGTTAATTTTGAGATCTTTCCGGGGCCCTATACCTGATTTAATTTTGAGAGTTATTAGGATAAGTTGTTCAACTGCCTGATTTGTGCATGTTTCATGGCTCATAAATTATTTTTGAGTTTGTTACAGCTGTTGAAACGGCTGTCTGACCGAATACTGGATATTGACCGAATACCGGGCGCATTACCCTAGGCTAATATACATCGGTTCCACTTACCAGATTGACTGTATGATGCATTTAAGGGTCTTTTTTTCCTGGTTTTCTTCGTCGAAATTGAACTCCGCTCCGTGTTGAAATTTTTGCAGCGCATGCGCAGTAACAATTTCAACACGGAGCGGACTTCAATTTCAACAGGGAAAATTGGGAAAAAAAACCCTTAAATGCATCATACAGTCAATCTGGTAAGTGGAACCGATGTATATTAGCCTAGACCTAATTTTCAAAAATAAATGCATCGGATATGAATCCGCTAAAGTGAAATTTTAGTCCAAAAGTTTGGCGGAATTTGGTGGCCAGATCCGTACCACCGAGTTTGCACAGGAGCGCCTATGGTCGGCTTCTGTCTCTAAAGAGAGGAGCCGACCCTACCCAAATCAGAGGCTAACGAACGAAAGAGACAGAAATTTACGGTCTAGGCCAGTGCAAGCTGATCTTGCTTGATCGATCAGATACCTTCTTCTTCAGTAGCAGTACAGGCCACCGTCTGGTGTATTGTCGTACTGTATCAGCCTAGTCTTAAAGGTACAGTGTAAGACCAGTTTTGGTAACGCCCCCACGTAGAACTTTAGCTTACATCGGCAATACAGCCAGCGCATGCGCATTACGTTCGTCCCGTCTCGGCTCATTTTCATAATTTGGCGCCTAGCCGAGCCGGCGCTAGTGTAGTTCCGTATCCATTTTTTGACCCGTAACTCCGGCGTGGAGATACCTTACTAAAACATACCAAAAAATCTTCATCAATTGTTCAAATAATGGTAGGGTGTCTGATCGCGCACCCGATGTTGTGTGCTAAAATCCTTCACATAGAGATTCCACGCAGCCCTATGCAGTCTATGTGCATTACGCGATCATGCAAAATTGGTCAAAGTTTTTATTAAGTCGAGATTCAAACCTTTATTCTTTGTGATCCTGAAGGTGATACTCAATAAATGAGGTGTCATAATAAAGAGCATATTAATTCCAATATTTCCAGAGTGGCGTCATCTCGAAATTCTAAAAATATCTTGGTCAAAACAGCTATTGAAACATTATTCCCTGGCTAACTCCGAAATTTGCCACTTATAAGATATGACGCCCCTGGCGATAAGTAGTCCCAGTCGTAAGGAAAATATCCCTACGCTTATTTTTTCGCTAGCCCCCAGGGATCCCAAACAATTACAGTTTGAAAATACCCTTCCCCACATTTTTCGGATCAGCTAAGTAGGGAGGCGTGAGCTCCGCGCCGGCCGAACCCATGGTGATAGCGCGTAAAATCTGCACATGAATATGCATCGACCACGTGTACCAACCTGGAAGTGGGTGCCCATTGAAGACAATGGATTGCCAATCGGGTCGAGTTGCGCATCATTTAAGCAACACGCGTACCGTATTTGCCAGCGTAAAGGCCGCAGTATTTTCCCTTCCGAAAATATCAAAAAGTCTGGGTGCGGCCAATCCGCAACAACAGTAAAAAATCGGCTGTTAAAACAGCACATAATTTCGTACATATGGGACTCCCAACGGTACAATCACTAGATCTATACCAGTAATGGTACAGGACATTTCTAGATTAACTCCACACATCTTACTGACAATTTCATGTTGCATTATTGACATGAAGTCTAAAATAAACTACTTAACTTATTTTCTAACATAATCTACCGGTAGATCTAGATCTAAGTTCGTGCCATTGCATCACTAAAAAGTAAAACTTACTAAAAGAAGGGACCGTTACGGAGCTAGCTGCCGCGCAACGCAACTGCGCATCTAGCCAAAGTCGCAATTTCGTATTACACCGCACATCGTGGTAGGGGTATTATACATGTATGTAGGATACCAAATCTGCCTGCAATACAGTACTAGCTTAAAATCGATGAAGATTTGCTAAATTATATGATCTTTTTTTAGGTAAACTTCCTGTAAATTTATAAGAATATTGATGAATTTGGTATCAGTTTGTAAAAAAAAATAGTGTTTTACTAGAAAATTACGATTATTTTGTTTGGTCCGTTTGGTTTTTTTCCTTTGGTTTTTTTTTTTTTTTTTTTTCCTCTACAAAATGTCAAAGTTGGGGGTGCGGCCTATGTGGCGCTGCGGCCTTATCGCCGGCAAATACGGTATGTGTACGCTTGCATATTGCGCAATTCAGCTGTTGTGCTAAATTTAGCAAAACAACATTACTCTGCGTGTACAGCGTGTGCAGTCTGTCGTGAAAAACGGTGAATCTGTGATTTTTAATTTTATGTTGTACCTATGCTGAGTGTGCGTCATCTATGTGTGAAATGCGTCGCCTGTTTAAAGCACGACATGTCAGTTCGTTATGTAATGTTACGTAAAAAGTCGTATTGACATTGCACTTGGCCTTGCGCTAATTACTTAAGCTTACGTAAGTGGGGGCCCTCTATCACTTTAAATCGAAACAGCTGGAGCGTATCGGCCAATCAGAGCGCGTAAACTCATTGTACAGCGCGGAATACGAATAGTTCTACGTGGCCCCCCTCTCAAAAAATGAAATGGACCTCTCATTACCAATCATGTGAAAGAATAAGTTTTGACTAATACGTGATAATACAAATTTTGCCGGGAAACTGCCTACTAATTAATTTCATATATTTGATAAATTATTATATCTATTGCCAGTATTGGGACCAAATAGATATTGCGCACGTGTCAGGTAGTCCCATATACATCTTTCTGTGTACAGTGCTTGTAACTTTACCAAGACTGGGCCAAATTTCTTATAATTTTGATGATTCCAGAACCTTGCAGTACACACCAATACTTATATGCTAGATGATCAACCTTTTCTGATCGATTCCACAACGTTTCTTTCACAATGCAATCGCATGACCAGAACTGGTCTTTAACTTTAACTAGGGCTTGGCGTAGGCCTGAGTCGATGCGGTCGGTCACACGGGTCCCGACCTTTGCCGTCGGGTCCCGTTTAGTTTTTTGGAAACCGACGCCCCCCAAAAAATAATGAAATATATAAGAAATTGCAGTATTGCACACCACAAAAATTCATCCACCTATTTCATTTTTGTCTCGCCTGCGTAGCAAAAAGCAAGACATAGGCGCCGCTTTTCCGGTGGCGGCGGCGTCAACATCAAAACTTAACCTAAGGTTAAGTTTTTGAATTTTTAATATAATTTTGAAAGTATAAGTTCTTATTCAACATCAAAACTTAACCTAAGGTTAAGTTTTTGAATTTTTAATATAATTTTGAAAGTATAAGTTCTTATTCAATGAAACTTGGACTAAAGGGTTATCAAGTATCCCCAATCATGTGAAAAAAATTTCAGGTCACAAAGTCAAGGTTAAAGGTCATTTCAGGTCAACAAACTTAGACTATGTTGTGGCATCATCATCAAAAACTTAACCTGAGGTTAAGTTTTTGAATTTGTAATATAATTTTGAAAGTATAAGTTCTTATTCAATGAAACTTGGACTAAAGGGTTATCAAGTATCCCCAATCATGTGAGGAAAATTTCAGGTCACAAAGTCAAGGTCAAAGGTCATTTCAGGTCAACAAACTTAACTATGTTGTGGCATCAGGCTAAGATTTTTATGCCTCCGCCACCGAAGGTGGTGCCGGAGGCATCATGTTTTCGGGTTGTCCGTCCGTACATCCGTGCGTCCGTCGTCCGTCCGTACGTCCGTCCCGTTTGACCGTTATCACAATATCTCAAGAACCATTTAAGATTTAAACTTAAGACTCGGGAATAGTATTTATCACCATAGGAAGACGATCTGATTAGATTTTGGAGTACGTAGGTCAAAGGTCACAGGTCACAGAGGTCAACTTATGAAATTCCTTGTATTGAGTTTGTTAGCGCGATATCTCAAGAACCATTTGAGATTTAAACTTCAAACTTAAGGATAGTATGTATCACCATAGGAAGACGATCTGATTAGATTTTGGAGCACGTATGTCAAAGGTCAAGGGTCACAGAGGTCAACTTATGAAATTCCATACATTGAGATTGTTATGATATCTCAAGAACCACTGGAGATTTAAACTTCAAACTTAGTGATAGTGTGTATCACTATAGGAAAACAATCTGATTATATTTTGGAGCACGTAGGTCAAAGGTCAAGGGTCATAGAGGTCAACTTATGAAATTCCATACATTGAGATTGTTATCATAATATCTCAAGAACCACTGGAGATTTAAACTTCAAACTTAATGATAGTGTGTATCACCATAGGAAGACAATCTGATTAGATTTTGGAGCACGTAGGTCAAAGGTCAAGGGTCACAGAGGTCAACTTATGAAATTCCATACATTGAGATCGTTATCGCGATATCTCAAGAACCACTGGAGAATTTTCACTTCAAACTTAATGATAGTATGTATCACCATAGGAAGACGATCTGTTTAGATTTTGGAGCATGTAGGTCAAGGGTCACAGAGGTCAACTTGTGAAATTCCATGTCTTCAGCTCGTTATCGCGATATCTCAAGAACCATT
The DNA here is from genome assembly GCA_037976565.1 of Mesocentrotus franciscanus. NCBI lineage: Eukaryota > Metazoa > Echinodermata > Echinoidea > Camarodonta > Strongylocentrotidae > Mesocentrotus > Mesocentrotus franciscanus. The sequence continues at coordinate 27,119,284 of CP137683.1, read as the reverse complement.
TGAGATTTTAAACTTCAAACTTAAGGATAGTATATATATCACCATAGGAAAACGATCAGATTAGATTTTGGAGTACATGTATGTCAAAGGTCATAGAGGTCAACTTGAAAAATTCAGACTACATGTATAGGACTTGTCATGATATGTCAAGAACCACTTGAAATATGTTCCGTTACTTAACCCGTACTTAACTGGGCTATTTTGAGCACCTCCCTGACTGGGGGAGGGGCCGATTGCCTCGAAATTTGGCACGCGTCTTGAGAAATTGCGCAAAGGAAGAGACCTCACTATTATTTTGCTGAAAATTGCTTATTTTATCAATTATGCTAATTTATGCAATTGCATAAAGGAAGAGACCTCACTATAATTTTGCTGAAAATTACTTATTTTATCAATTATGCTAATTTATGCAAATCAAATTCATGAATAATGATTTTTATTAACAATTACATAAATAAAGCTTTTACAGAGTTGATTTTGTGGCAAAAGTTTCTAAAAAGCCTATCGGGCATTATCACATAAAAAATTGTCCATGTCTATTTCAATTCTTATGTATTTCATTGTTTTATGAACTTCTTTTGTATTCTATTGTTATTAATTCTTAATCTTATGTATTGTATTGTTTTAGGACTTCTGATACTTGAGGTTGTTACGTATCAATATTTTGCTTGAATAAATGATAACTAAACTCTAAAGAGTAAAATTATGCTGATTTATAGACCAAACTAGAAACTTCACTTTGCCATTCATTTTGTACACAAAATGACAAATTTCTCAATTTTCGGCTTGACCTTAGGTCACAATAGGTCAAGTAACTCTCTAGTTTTATGTGGTTTGCGGGTCATGTATGGACGAACCTTAGCACCTGTATTATGGCTGCTGCTTTCTTATGTATCTAAGTCGTTGTAAAGCTGGGTTAGGATTCATGCAAGAAACAAATTTCTCTTCTTCTTTTGAAAATGTCAAATTTAAATGCGGGCGTGTAGACAACACAAGACCTCCCTACGATTAGTTTTACAAATTCTTCCAGAAAAAGCATTTCCCTTCTCATACTACCACACTTTGCACTTCTACTGAACTACATCCAACCCAAGTTGATTTAAACTCACTTAGATCATTTTCTTGGTCACGATTCTAAGATCTGATTCTTTAAAGTGACTCGGTAACATTGCCTCAGATTCTGAAACAAAATCCTGGATTTAGCTCATGCTGCAATCATAATTATAAACCTTTAGGTCAGTCAGGAATCCCATGACTTTACAAGCCAATCGCCTGTCTGATTATCAAGATATTTATGATTGGAAATCAAAATTTCATTTTTCGTTTTCCTAACGGTTTTTATAACACTACAGTCTATTGGGGAAAATGAGTATGGTTAACTGGTCACTCAAAGATTTTTACTTTTTGAGGCAGTTCATGATCATTTTGAAGCGCAATTTTTAGGGCTTCAATATTGCACCATATCACAGACACTGATAACACGTAGGGCCATGCATCTCAGATTTAATGTTGTTAAACGATGCCTTTAAATTAACATGAAAGTGGTGTTAGGCACAGGTAGATGTTTCTTTAGGCTCTCATTTTTATGCCTCCGCTACAACGTAGCCGGAGGCATTATGTTTTCTGGTTGTCCGTCCGTCCGTACGTACGTACGTACGTCGTCCCGTTCTCGTGATCGCGTTATCTCAAGAACCGATTGATGGATTACCGCCAAACTTGGGTCATGGATGTATCTTGCAGAGCTAATGAACTGATTAGATTTTGGGGTCACGAGGTCAAAGGTCAAAGGTCACAGGGCTCATTGTGTATGCAAAAATAGCTTGTGATCGCGTTATCTCAAGAACCGATTGATGGATTACCGCCAAACTTGGGTCATGTATGTATCTTGCAGAGCTAATGAACTGATTAGATTTTGGGGTCACGAGGTCAAAGGTCAAAGGTCACAGGGCTCATTATGTATGCAAAAATAGCTCGTGATCGTGTTATCTCAAGAACCGATTGATGGATTACCGCCAAACTTGGGTTATGTATGTATCTTGCAGAGCTAATGAACTGGTTAGACTTTGGGGTCACGAGGTCAAAGGTCACAGGGCTCGTTATGTATGCAAAATAGCTTGTGATCACATTATCTCAAGAACCGATTGATGGATTACCGCCAAACTTGGGTCATGTATGTATCTTGCAGAGCCAATGAACTGATTAGATTTGGGGTCACGAGGTCAAAGGTCACAGGGCTCATTATGTATCCTAAAATAGCTCGTGATCGCGTTATCATTAGAACCAACAGATGGATTACAATCAAACTTGAATTTTAAAAATTGCTTCCATTTTGGTTTGTAAAATTGCTCTATGGCGGAGGCATCATCGACTGCGCGCAGTTGAAGTTCCATCTAGTTTTAATTGTTATCATAATTTTGAAAGTGTATATTCCTATTCCATGAAACTTGAACATAAGGGTTATCAAGTATCACCAATCATGTTATTAGTCTTTTAGGTGACAAAGTAAAGGTCAAATGTCATTTCAGGTCTGGAAACTTAGACTTTGTTGTGGCATCAACATCAAGATTTTGAAATTTTAGCATAATTTCAAAAGTGTTTGTTCAAATTCCATGAAACTTGTACCCAAGGGCTATCAAGTATCACAAATCATGTGACACAAATTCCAGGTCACAAAGTCAAGGTCAAAGGTCATTTTAGGTCAGTAGACTTGGATTATGTTCTCAAAATTTAATATGAGAATTAATAAATAAATTGTTGTTATTTGTTGAACAAATAACAACAATTTATTTATTAATGTTCATATTTCATGAAAGTAAATATTTGAATCATTCAAGTACTTTCCCATGAATATTCTAATAGTAATTTTAGTATTCGATCCCAGGCCTAGTATGTACATGATCAGTTACAGCTAGGTGACAATATTGATGTTTCGATAATATATATTGGAGTATATCTCATAATAATGTTCTCATTATGCTAATGAGACGTGATGTGATGTAGATGGGCTTTACCTTCCAATTGTTTTTACACAAAATGCTGAAAAATCCTTTTTTTCTTAAAAAGTTTATTAGATAACTTTATTTGTAAATTACTGACAAGCATTGAAACATTTATAGTCTTACCCATACACTAAATCTCATTATATTGTATTCTTATGATACAGTAAATAATTATTCTGATGATTCATAATCAATATTCACTTCAAAATGCTCAGAGGATTTCATTTTCGGGGGTCTGCAAATGGGCCACCCTGCCTATAAAAATAATGTCCCAACCTCAATTTTTCATCATATCGAATTGCGTAATGCAGGCGAGACCACCGAGAGCGTTTCACTTGTTACCAATTTGTATTTCATATTCTAGCTCATCCTAAATAGATCCGAACTGCCGATATAAATATGGGTTGCAAAGCAGTTCGCTGTTAGCGGCATGGGGTTGTTGTTGCCAGCACAGCTAGCGAGCAATTAAGCTAGCCACTGGCCGGGTGTCTAGTCTCGGCAGGATGAATAAATCAGGTTAGGTAAAAAAAAACATTAGTGTTAGAATAATAAAACGGCTTTCTAAAAAATTCTTCTTTACAACAGACGGATCAAATATTTTTGTTAAGACAAGGTAAATATTTTCTTCTTAATTTAAACACTGCATGCTTTTTTAAAAAGCTGATAATTACTTAGTAAGCACAATAAGTTTCGATACTGATAGCTTTTGCAAGGCAAGTTCGGACTAGTCACGGAAGGAATGTGCAATAGTCTACACTTCATTAGCTGTAAATGCGTGCCGAAACGAACCCAAACAAATACGTGATCGTATCAAGAAATCATTAAAAACTACGAGAGCACAATTGGAAAGACAACAACTACTAAAAATTACCGTAATCAGATACATACATGTACATGTAACTTGGACGAAGAATACAATAGTTGTCCAAGAAAAGCCACAGAAATGGTGATATCTGATGAGTTACTACATGTAGGTGCACGTCACATGTACTGTGTATGCTGATCACATGCACATGGCTAGAATCCATTATATATACTGCCCTCTACGGTAAAAAGCAGGTTAACAATGGATTCGAGCATAGTGATCAAGGCTGCGACGAGTACTCTAATACTCAAGTACTCGCACTGTTGATAACTACCCGAGTACGATTTCTCGTACTCGAATACTTGGCCGCCATTTTTTATTTTTTATTTTTTTCCCCGTTCACCTGGCACTGTCCAGGCCGACGGTCACCCGTGCCAGAAGAGCACCGGCATGGTACCGTGGATAAAAATGTTTCCCAGCTCAATCATACACAGGGTGTCACTGTCAACTCACCACTCAGAAACTGGGACCAAATATGGGAGGAATATTGGTCTGTCATCTTTAGTTTTAAAAACAACATTGTTTCAATTATTTGTGAAAAATTAAAAAAAAACAACAAAACATGGCGTCCGAGTATTCGAGTACTCGCCTGTAAGCCTAGGAGTGTACTCGAGTACCTCATTACACGGTTATGCACAGCCCTAATAGTGATTAGATATGTGCAGTAGGCCTCTATCGATAAAATGTACCCAGTAACTCCTCGAATATCACATTCTTTATCTATATCTATATTCTTTGTCCAAGTTATGTATGTGATTACGGTAATGTTGAGTAGTTGTTGTCTTTCCAATTTTGCTCTTGTAGTTTTGAATGATTTCTTGGTTCGATCACATATTTGTTTGGGTTCGTTTCGGCACGCATTTATACAGCTAATGAAGTGTATTGCACATTCCTTCCGTGACTTGTCCGAGCTTGCCTTGCAACAGCTATCAGTATTGAAACTTGTTCTGATTACCTAGTAATTATCAGCTTTTAAAGAAAGCATGCAGTGTTTAAAATAAGAGAAAAATAATTATTTGTCATAAAAAAATTATTTGTAAAAGAAGAATTTTTTAGAAAGCCGTTTTATCATTCTAACATTAATATTTTGTTAACCTGATGTAGTCATTCTGCATGAATAAAATGGCGGCTCGAATGTTCTATTCCTATTTTTGCCGCAGTTTATTTATTTTTAGAGGCATGATAATGGCACTAAACATCGCCAAACATGGGCCCCGTTGCACAAATCTTACCATTGATGGTAACTTTGCCATCAATGGTAACTACCATGGAAACCTTGATTTTGATTGGCTGTTGAGCCCTGTTACCATGGTAGTTGCCATTGATGGCAAAGTTACCATCAATGGTAAGGTTTATGCAACGGGCCCAGGATGAAAATAATGTCAAATGGGAGAATATACCGATCTGAGCCGAGGTACGCATGTGTTGATTTATTTGATTGATAAAAAAGGTCACTTATAAGGGGCATACACTGTACCGATGAAATGCGCTATTTATAGAGGCAAGGGACAGATCCTGCTAGCTGATGTCGGGACGTCGGGTCCCGATCGGTGCAAGGCCGTCGGGACCTGGTTTATAAATTTCCTGACTTGACTCAGGCCTAGCTTGGTGATAATGTGAAATATTGATATCACCAAGCCTTAAACGGCTCCCATAGACGTCCGCGGAGGCCGGAGAGCCATGTAAACAACCCCTAAAATGCGTCCGAAATCACCCCTTCCCACACCTGACCAATATTGGACAGTGGCCTCAATGAATTTTATGCCACTTCTACTCCTAATTGCCTACGAAAATTAAAGATACGAGGTAAAAATAATAGCAAATATCTTACCAGAGCGATATAGCTTGGGTTCCTCTTCACGTGCAAGCGTGTGACTTTCGCTATGCGTGACAATAATGTTGACCTCTGACTCGTACTGACGGCATTTCCGTAAATGTGCTGCTCCCGTAAAATGTGCTGTAAGTATAGGCCTCCGCGGACGTCTATGGGAGCCGTTTAAGGCTTGGTGATATCAATATCAATATGTCACATTATCACCAAGCCCTTAAGGCTACATGTATATCAGCCTGCCCCTTGCCTCAGGCTCCTATCTGGCCACCCACTGTTTCTTTTCTTTTTGTTGTTGCTCATTGTTGTTTAATCATTGTTTTTAGATTTTTTTATGGACCTACAAAACTCAAAAGTCTTCAATTCAAGTTCAACTTGAACTTACTTAGCCTAGATGAGTACCAGATCTACTTAGGCCTAGTTCAAAGTTTAAACTTTAATCCTTGTTTTTTAGATTTTGTATGGACCTCTACAAATCTCAAAAGTCTTCAATGCAAGTTCAACTTGAACTTCAAAGTTCAATTCAACTTAAGACAGTGCATAGTCATACTAGACCTCTATATGAAGGGGTGACCAAAGTTCGCAGATATTTGTATTTTCTTGCACATTACAAAACATCCAGATCAATATACATGTAGATTCTAGGCCTAGATCTAGACCTAGGGAATAGGGTGTCTGAACGATTTTTCAACTTTCCCTTTTGGACTGTTTTTCACCATCATGGTTGGATAATTGAAAAAATCAACTACTCAGAAGAACACATTTCAAATTTCAAGGCTCACCGATGTTTTTATCAAAAGATACAGCCCCTCAAAATCTAGGCAATATTTATCCAATTTTTGTCCAGAATGGACAAAAAGTGGTAGCCGAGTTATAATTTTTGCTCAAAAGCTGCACACAACGATATGCAAAGCGTGGGGTAAGGGTATTTTCAAACTGTAACTGCTCGTGATCCCTTGGGACTAGAGATAAAACAAGCGCATGGATATATTCCTTACAGCTGGCCCAACTTATTCATCGGGGGGCTCGCTTCATGAAATTGGTAAATCTCTGAGTTACCATGGAAACAATGTTTAAAATCGCTGTTTTGATCAAGATATTTTTAGAATTCTGGGGGTGCGCCCCTTTGGGGAATATGGAAAAAACCCTGCTCTTTCATATGACACCTCACTTATTGAGTATCACCTTCAGGATCACAAGTACTATTGGTTTGAATCTCAATTTGGTAATAAAAACATTGACTAATTTTGCATGAGCGTGCAATGCACATGGACTGCATAGGGATGTATGCAATCTATATGGGAAGGATTTTAGCACACAAAACCGAGTGCGCGATCAGACACCCTACTATACCCTATATCTAGGGTGTCTGAACGATTTTTCAATTTTCCCTTTTGGATCGTTTTTCTTCATTATGGTTGGATAATTGAAAAAATAATTCACTCAGAATAATACATTTCAAATTTCAAGACTTACCGATGTGTCTATCAAAAGATACAGCCCCCTCAATTCCCTGTAATATTCATCCTTATTTTGTCAGAATCGACAAAAAAGGCGTACACGCAGAGTTATGTTGTTTTGCTAAATTTAGCAAAACAGATGCATTGCGCAATATGTAAGCGTACGCGTGTTGCTTAGCTGCATGCGCAACTTTACCCTTCCGTGTGTGGGTCCGTTACACGCGGTCCGATGCATATCACCTTCAGGATCACAAAAAATAAAGGTTTGAATCTCGATTTGGTAATAAAAATATTGACCAATTTTGCATGATTGCGCAATGCACATAGACTGCATAGGGCTGCGTGCCATCTCTATGGGAAGGATTTTAGCACACAACATCGGGTGCGCGATCAGACACCGTACTATATCATGTTCCACACGTCATATTCATAAGAATCGTAATTTATCATATAATCAGATTCTATAACATTCCAAGGCTGTGTTTACTTCAAACCGATGATAACACGAGAAAATCGGAAGGCTTATCACTACCAACGTCTGTCAAAAAGTGTGACCTAAGTTCGCGCATGATATTTACTGCCCTCTTGTGGTGGGCTTTATATATGTAAACATTCCAAAAAGTGACATAATTTCAATCAGAAGCCGAACTTTATATTGAAACTTTGAAATAGATAATAATAGAAATTTTGCCTGAAAAAAATACCCTATTAAATTTTGCAAATAAAAGACAGTATTTTATATTGTTCACACGTTGATGACAGTGTAGTCCCTAATTAAAGGTGTCTGAACGATTTTTCAATTTTCCCTTTTGGATCGTTTTTCACCATTATGGTTGGATAATTGAACAAATAATTCACTCAGAATAATACATTTCAAATTTCAAGACTCACCGATATTTCTATCAAAAGATACAGCCCCCCCCCCTAATTCCCTTTAATATTCATCCTTTTTTGTTGTCAGAATCGAGGAAAAGACGTACACGCAGAGTTATGTTGTTTTGCTAAATTTAGCAAAACAGCTGAATTGCGCAATATGCAAGCATATGCGGCAGGTTTGACTTTGGTTCATTTTTATTGCATTTAATGATTATACAATGTATTGGCTTATTATTTGATTTGTAAACAAAAAGATATTATTCTTCTTTTCTACTCACAGGGGGGCAAGGTGGGCGTTGGCTGGTTAGGGTTAGGCCTTGCCCTCTTCCTGGCAACGTTTGGTCTCAGCTACCCGGTAGTGCTCATCTCATCCTTTCTAGCTTTTGCAATTGGGTGAGTATACTATTTTGTAAGCCTGCGACGTGCACGCGGATGTTCCGTGTGCCAGTCCGTTTGACAACTACACATGTACTTTTTCTTGTATCCGTGTACACGCAGTGACTTGTGTATGAGTGAAAGGGAAATTAATCATAGTCTTTACCTACATACAGTAGTTTACAAACATACTTCAAGTAAGACACACCACGCTTTCTTAAAATCATTTCAAAAACCTAGCGATGTTCACCTCAACCATCATTCATCAATCAACAGAGACCTAGACCTACCACCGCTCAGAATTGGTTGTGCATGCCCGCCTTCCAGTTGACAAAGTACATGCGCTGTTAAATTAACTGGGGGTTCACGGTTTATACTTTATCACTGTAAGTTAGAGCTTTGATCGGATGATCGAATCGGCAGTTTGGCTCTCAATATCGGTATTGGATCAGCAGATCAGGAGGGAAATCTGATGACTTTTTTTTGGTTACAATCTGCCTCCAAAAAACTGACAAAATATGACAATTTTCAGCACTCTAATACCTAAAATGACTCATATCTTGGATAATTCTCTCATTTGAAGTTGTTGTAGTCCTTGGAAAAGCTATTTTCATGCCGTTATATGTCAGAAATATGAAACAAGTTTCATGTATATAGATTAAACAAAGATACTTTTAAATGCATCTTTAAAAAACTAAAGAATACTTACCGTATTTGCCGGCGATAAGGCCGCAGCGCCACATAGGCCGCACCCCCAACTTTGACATTTTGTAGAGGAAAAAAAAAAAAAAAAAAACCGAAGGAAAAAAACCAAACGGACCAAACAAAATAATCGTAATTTTCTCGTAGAACACTGTTTTTTTTTACAAACTGATACCAAATTCATCAATATTCTTATAAATTTACAGGAAGTTTACCTAAAAAATGATCGTATAATTTAGCAAATCTTCATCGATTTTAAGCTAGTACTGTATCGCAGGCAGATTTGGTATCCTACATACATGTATAATACCCCTACCACGATGTGCGGTGTAATACGAAATTGCGACTTTGGCTAGATGCGCAGTTGCGTTCTTGCGGCAGCTAGCTCCGTAACGGTCCCTTCTTTTAGTAAGTTTTACTTTTTAGTGATGCAATGGCACGAACTTAGATCTAGATCTACCGGTAGATTATGTTAGAAAATAAGTTATGAAGTTTATTTTAGACTTCATGTTAATAATGCAACATGAAATTGTCAGTAAGATGTGTGGAGTTAATCTAGAAATGTCCTGTACCATTACTGGTATAGATCTAGTCATTGTACCGTTGGGAGTCCCATATGTACAAAATTACGTGCTGTTTTAACAGCAGATTTTTTTACTGTTGTTGCGGATTGGCCGCACCCAGACTTTTTGATATTTTCGGAAGAGAAAATACTGCAGCCTTTACGCCGGCAAATACGGTAGTTTTTATACAAAACATGGCAAAACAGAAGACCAACATGTTCAGAAGATAAAAAAGCTTTACAAATTAAAATTAGAAGCTGAAAACATTTGATTGAAAGAAATAAAAAAATATATTGAGATTACAACGTGGTAAAATAAGCATGACAGTGCACATTCTGTGAGCTTATTGGAATGGATGGAATCGATGGATATAAATTTCTATCATGTACATGTACATGTATGTATGGGACTTCTGCATGGCTATGGGACTCTGAATATATTAAGGGTAATTGACTCAGAGTATGGTATGCCTGAATGTGATGAACTGTATGTTATAGATATATTTAATAAAATCAAATTTATAATAGGCCTACCTACAGAAGTTTATTATACCCACAATCGAAAAGAGTGTCGTCTTCTGTTCTGCAAATATGAAATGACAAGAAATTTGTGATTTTACCTGACTGCTCAGAAAACATATATGCTTGTTACACTGTAGTAAGCAACCAGAGGACCGACGGCTTTAGGTCCTCTCCGAGGGACCTGTACATGTACTGCAAACACATCCAGTGTATGTACTTTCTAGATGCCAACCGTTACGGTTTCGCCGTATTTGTTCCGGTTTTATTGCTCTTGTTACGGCGTTACGGTGAATGACCAAAATGTTACTGGAAAAGATAAATAAGTACATTATAGCGTATGCCGCCTTTCTACATATAGCCTCCGTCCACAGCTCTGTACGGCGCTGCATGTCGCACGCATTCACTCATAAGTTCACTGAATTTGACCACATTGGATAGGTACTTTCGCGCTACACGCTAATTGCGCACACAGTCTATGATGCCAAGATGGTGGCGGACGGTCTGTCTGCCGCCATCTTGTTTGATTCCGAAACAACGCGGCCGCCGTCATTATTGTTTTGATACTAGTATTCTACGCGCGGTTGTGCGTTTTGGGGGGAGCATGATAGTGGATGATTGTGTGCGAAATACCCATTTAAAGTAGCGAAGACTTCGGTGATTCATCAGGCGCATTGCAAATGGGGACAGTGCATGCTGTTCATGAACACCGGGCCTAGCGGCCTGGGCTGGTACTGGCGGTATGATGTGTGCGCATGGTGCATTAGTATGTACCGTAGGACACAAGTTCTGCCATTTTGACTGGATTTTAATTTGCCGTTCGACGCTTGAACAAGGTGTTTTCTTCCTCGATATTATCATGGATTCATGCAAAAGAGCAAGTACCCAAGGAGGAGATCATATGACTGCAAACAGATTTGTTTTAATGTTTTGATGCACATCTTTATTTTGAACTTTAAAATGGTAGGTGCAGTAATAAGAGTGATTAGGTGTTTGTGTGCGTTTTTTGCGCGAAAAATATGCTGTGTTGTCTTGTGTTATGGAGAGACCCCCATTTCTTACTGACAAATGTGGTAAATGATACTGACAACCATCGTATAGGGTTGGCATCTGATGTAATTTACTCTTTCAGGACAAGAATTTTTAAAGGGCTAAATTGATGACATTTTGATCTTCAAATTGGCAACAATTTATATTTTTACTTTTAATCTTAAATTGTTCAAATAAATGTAATATGTCTGAAAGATGTACATGGGTAAAGGCTTTGTTAAAAAGTTTTTAAAATTGCAAATTTTGATAGAAAGTCAATGATTCTAAACCTCAATGAGTCAATGGTGAAATTCATCCGTTCAAGAAGGGAACGGCGCCAAAGTTTTTTCGAGAATGATTGAGCCACCAAAATCCTTGAGGAGTGGAGGTTCACATTTTTTTAGCAGGCCCTTTGTGGCAGCTATAATGATAGACGTTGAAATTCGTTTCACTCTACACTTGTGCGTCAGATTGGTGACGGGTCCACTGTCCACATCTGCCCCCTGATTCTGCCTAAGGAGGTACATGTACAATGTACATGCTTTCTTCATCCCCCTTACCATGCTTTCATGGACAGTTCTGTTTAGCTCCTTACTGAACTTTCTCGCAGCAGCGTTGACGCCATTTCAGCCGCTTACCTCCCTATCTATACTGCCCTCGCATTTTCCCCTGCTTTGCTGGAGACTCACAAGTTCGTCCAGCGGCTGGCAGGATAAAGCCTTTGTGATGCTATCATTAGCATTCTGTACCGATGTCTGAGCAATTCCAGGAACACTATCTGGCTTAGGAAGCCCAAGCTGTTCCTCCTTTCCTTTGGAAAGTGGCTTGACATATCAGAGCATGGTTTCAGCAGTCAATGAAGGGAGCAAAAAAACTGACGTACATTTACATACATTTACATACATGTACACTGTACATTAGATCTACTAGTAGTAGTTACAGTATCTACAAGCACACGTGTCTCAACAATTTCAGCACAGCACAATATGTACATGTAAGTGCGCATGTAGCGTGCTCCAAGTCGTTGTTTTCATTTCGCCCAAAAAATTGGCATAAACAAAAATAACTGTGTGTTTCTTTTTTTCGCGCCAATTTCATGTTGTGCGAAATGTGCGCATAATTAAAGGGAAAGACCAGTATTGGGAACCAAAAAAAAAAAAATTTGAAATGGAAGCTGTTATTACCAATCATGTGAAAGAATATGTTTGTACTAATACGTGATGATAAAAATTTTGCTGGGAAACCGCCTAATAATTGATATATTTGGTAAATTATTATATCTATTGGGACCAAATAGATATCGCGCACGTGGTCGTGTAGTCCCATATACATCTTTCTGTGTACAGTGCTTGTAACTTTACCAAGACTGGGCCAAATTTCTTATCATTTTGATGATTCCAGAACCTTGCAGTACACACCAATACTTGTATACGCTAGATGATCAACCTTTTCTGATCGATTTCACAACGTTTCTTTCACAATGCAATCGCATGACCAGAACTGGCCTTTATCTTTAAACACCACGAAATATTCCACTTTTACAGTAGTGGATGTACTTCATTTTAATACCTTCAAAAAAAATTGGGAAATACAGTTCCATAATGTTTCAGTTGAGTAGAAAATTAGATATTTTAACCACAAAATACTTGATTTCCTGTGACAGCAAAGTAGCATTACTGAGCTTCTTTGTAAACTTCCTTTGAGATCTTTTACTGTTTTCCAGAGCTCTTTTTCATATCCTACCAGAAGTGAATCCCTCACTGCTCCCATCTACATGTATGTGTACATTTTTCATTGGTATACAGGAATTGCATCTGGTTTACTACATGTACATGTACACTGTATTCCTAAAATAGACTGTTTGATCCTTCCATTAGCCTTTCAGCAAAACTGTACAAACACGTAAACCATCTAACTGATCTTGCTCGTATTTGCACATGTGATATACCGGTATACATGTATAACACTCATTTTTCCAGCCATTCCAGTGCTAATTTGATTTTTAAGTAATTGAACGGTAAACATGTGAGTTTTATAAAATATCATATTTGAATTCATTATTCTATTTGATAGTCAATAACATGAAGATTACAATACATGTACTGTACTTGTTCAGGTATGCTCCAAGCAAGGAAATATTATTCCCCTGCTCCAAGCATTAAAGGGAAAGTTTTCCCTAAAAGTTATGAAAATCTGATACATGTAAATGAATTCTTAAAAAGTTTCAGTATATCGAAAGGAAACTTGGTGATTTACACAATCATGTGCATCACTCATTCACTTTATACCAAAGAAGGCAAAGATTACACAAATTTCCATTTTCTAGATTGTTGATGAGGGAATATCTATTTTTTTTCAAAGAGGTAATATGCAAAAACATTGGTCAAAGGAATTAAGTTGTTAGTTTAGCTTCTACTCCAAACTTACTTGCTCACATTTTTTTTTTTTTTTTTTTTGTTTTGTTGCCGAGAAGGTGATCTGGGCCCCGTCTTACAACGAGTTACGATTGATCCAAATCAATCGTAAGTCCTCCAATCAATCGCAAGTTTGCAGTCTCCTATCTCTTATGTACATGGTTGCGATTGATATCAATCGCAAATAAGTTGCGATTGATATCAACTCTTTGTAATACGGGGCCCTGATGTACTATACCTGTGTTCGTACAGATGTTTGTACATGATAATGTGTATGGTACTTGTATTATAGAAAGTTTGTGACTAGTTACATGTATCATGTATGTATAGCTTTTAACCTGGTGACTACTGAATTCTTGGATTCCCATAAACTTTACACAGGACCCACTCTGCTCCTGTATTCAGAGGGTTAGTGTGTACAGCTTTTCAAAAATTGTATCTAGGAAGGAAATTAAAGTAGGATCACCAATTTGTCTTAACTTTTTTTCCTGCAATGACAGGGCCTTTTGGGTTGTGTACAGCGGACCTGGGGCCTCGGACTCAGCGGCCATCCTGGATTTAATCACCTCAGCGACCCAGCTACGAGAAGAGAGTATTGGAGGGAGACAGGTAACCCAGGAGTTGATTTGGCCATTAATAATAAACGAGCATTAAAAAGACCATCCAAATACCCATTCCCACAAAATAACCCCAATAATTCAGTAAGTAAAAATAAATAAATTTAGAAAATAAATAAAAAATACTAGGGAGATTTTTGTGGCAAAATCTAAAACCATATTAAAGTAAAGATTGACAGTACGGAGGAAACTTTTATGAAGAACTCTGACATAACGAGATACATGTACCTGATAATTATAACAAGCTAATTTTGCTTGTCTCAGCTCTCGTTATTCTTATGGGTTTTTAATCTGATATAACAAGGTAATTTTCATGGTTTCATCATCCTCATTATAATGAGTTTTATTTGTATTAATTTGTTTTATCTCTTTTTAAAACCAGATTGTTGAAAAGATGCAAGTTGAGCCAAGGTCGTATAAAATTGACAAGAGACTTACAGGAGCTAGTATCATAGATGATCAACTCCAAGAGGTAGAGTTTTTTAATCTTTCATTCATCCATTCTCTATCAAAGTATTCTTTCCTTTGTCATTCATTAATTTGACAGTGCATCAGTTGTATCTCCTACATTGTATGTGTCAACTTTTGTATGCCTCCACCCACCGAAGGTAGTGCCGGAGGCATTATTTAAAAATCTGTCCTGTGCTCATTAAATTCTTAATTGATAAAACAATTTTCCTATATAGATTTTCAAGAGTCATAGTTTGAGTTTTAATTCTTTGTTTCATTATTAAATTTATGTAAGTATAAAAAATATCTTTCATACTTGTACATTTGTACATTGTACATGTATGAACAAACTTCAGAAAGGAATTTTTTTGTAATTTTTGTCTTATTTTTTTGTCATTTTAAACAATTGAATAACTTGATGATTACAGTTAAGAGAAAAGACATATTCTCTCGAAATACAGTTTCCCTCCGTAATTTTTTAATTACATGTAACTCTTTGAGTATACACTTTATGATTACAAATAAAGCATTTGAACCCCTGCATTTGAATAGATTTAGTATCAAGTTTATCAAATCCTACATGTTCATTTTATTAGTAAAACACACTTCCTTTCTGTGTATTGTATTACTGACTCTATCTGAATATGTACATCCTTGGTATCATATGCTGAGCAATGATTTAATAGTAGTTCACAAATGAAATGAAATACAAGTATTAATCATTGCATGCTCATACATTACATTCATTGGCAAATGTGAATGCACCCAATATCTATCCTAGGTTGTGTTGCTCACACTGCGTGACTATGTGCACCCCTGGTATCATAAACTAAGCAACGATGAGCAGTTCACACATGAAATCCGACAGGTCATCCAGAATGCCATCATATCCGTTGCCACAAAGTAAGTCTGAAAGCTATCAGAAAATATATGTTTCTTTCTTCCTGTTACTGGTAAAGAACCTGTAAACAGATTAAAATTGTGTATAATTATGATTTTTGCTTCATTTTGTCATTCAGATGTTCATTTCTTTCCTAATTGGGCATGCACTAAAACAACAACAGAAGCAACAATAACAACTATTATATACCTCACTTAAGAAATCCAGCCATCTGATTGGTCGAAATTGCAGTCGTTGTTTTAACTATTCCCGAAAAATGCCAAAGCCATGTAATAGTTAAAAAAATAGTTAAAAAATCCCGGCAAAGTTCCAATTACCGGAATTAGTTCAGTCTTGCTGAAATACCCATTGGTTTACGTGTTAAAAACTGGTTTGTGCGAGCACGGACACCATAAGTGTGTGAATAATCGGTCACTAGCTTAATTTACCAATTTTTAATACATTGTAGCGCAGACGACCGTACGGCAATCTCTATCGTACTGAATTCCAAACAAGGCAAAAATGGCTGAAGAAACTCTCCCAAGATTTCAACTTCTTGATGATGATCAAATGCAAGACTTGATTAATTCTGCTAACAGCAAGCACACCAATGTAAGGTCTAATATATTATGATAGTCAAATCCAGTCAGTGGAGTCCCACACATTAATTGTTGTGTACTAGAGGGGTCTAGAGATCTACTGTCATTGACATTGTACTGAGTATTAAACTTTACCGCACCGCGGTAGACGTAGTCTAGACTACTTTACTTGGATGTAGAGACGTAAAGCTTGTAGCTTATTTGCCCTCGTCACGTTGGGTAGTCTCTGATAGGGTGAAACTTGAGTGGATGGGTTTTCCAGTGCCTCTCAACAACAGATTTGAATATATTAGATCTAACACTAACTAGATTCTATGTATTTAGTATTTATTTCTGCTCTTCCTGTTCTACCAGTTGATTGGTAAGTTGACTATTTTTTGGCATATAAAAGTATTAATGACTGCTTTAATATTCGAGAAATAGTTGTTTTTACGCTCTCGGGAAGGTTACAATTGGGCTATTGCCCTCGGCACGCCTCGGGCAATAGCACAATTGTAACCTTCCCTTGAGCGTATAAAAACAACTATTTCTCTCAAAGCAGTCATTAATACTATACTACTACATCTTGCTGTAATTTGTATTGAGTGAATTATTTCACTCAATACAATCCATTCTTTGCTATTTTGCTCCCAATAGCCTGTAAGCGGGTCATTTTTAATGTATTGGTTGAATAGGACAAATACCTGATTTTCAGATCATTGGACATAAATGTACTTTTAATGATAAAAACAAATTATTCCAATTATCAAAAACAATCGATTTGGGTAGTAACAAAGTAGGTCACCAGATACTCCAGTTATTCTTTGTACATGTATAGTAAATTCTAAGGAAATTCGAGAACTGGCAATTCCAGAGTGACAGACGGGACATCCATCCTCTCATTTTTATGTCTGTACCTGATATTTTATATTTCATCTATTAAACAATGATGCTTACATTTTTGTATATTGATGTAAAGTGTGACCTGTGGTATTTTGTTCACAAAATAGGAAAAATATATTTTTCAAGTCCCACCCACGAATCAGCGTGACAGATGGGACATGAATTTACCAATCTATTTTTGCTTTGATGAATTTTGATGCAACTCTCCTCAATGGATAATCTAAGAACAAAATGTGTTTATGTACATTATTACTTCTTAGTGCCTTTTTGTAAACTGCTAGTGTACATTTAAATTTCATCTGGCTTTGGGCTAAAAATTCCAAAAGAGTGAACATGACAGAAGGGACTTAAAAATCTGTCAGACGGGATGCATTGAGATTAGTGCACAAAATACAGTTTAAAAAAAAAATTCAAGCATTAAAGCAGAAAGGGATTCAAATATAAGTATATATTAATGGAAAGCTTATGACCTCAGTAATTTAAAAAAAAAATTCAGATTTTTATGATAATAAATCAAGTCGTAACAACCAAAAAACCATGAATTGTTCATCATTCATTTTCTCGCCCAAATGACACCAATAAATCGCCCAAAATAATGTGACGTAGGCGATTGGGAGATTGTCCCCAAAACAAACAAAAGCTTGTACCGTACTACATGGAGTCTATAAGTTTGTTGCATGTTTTGATTGTGTTGCATGTCTGTTCTTTGAATTAAGTAAAGATAAACTAAAAAGAAAAAAGGTGTAATGTTCCTTATTACATAAAACTGACAAAAGAAATTATTCAGATGAAAGAAATCAATGAAAATTAACACAATATGTCTAAGTAATAATATTGCCGGTGATCATTCGTGCTCAAAAATCACACTGACCTACAAAATCACATCAAATCAAACATCACATAATTCTCAGTGTTTATTTCGTATATTGGTCAGTGAAGGCTTCTTGAACGGAAATTCACAACATTCTTCGTTGTAAATATTACCTATTTCAGATTTTATAAAGATGGAAATTACTCCTAACACTCGCTTTGGCGCTAGTTCAGAATCATATCCAGACTTCGACCCGTAACTCCGGCGTGGAGATACCTAGTACTAGACCGACCGAAAAATTTTGCAGCGCATGCGCACTTGTGCAGTAACAATTTCAACACGGAGCGGAGTTCAATTTCGACGAAGAAAACCGGGAAAAAAAACCCTTAAATGCATCATACAGCCAATCTGGTAAGTGGAACCGATGTATATTAGCCTAGACCTAATTTTCAAAAATAAATGCATCGGATATGAATCTGCTAAAGTGACATTTTAGTCCAAAAGTTTGGCTGGAATTTGGTGTTGAGATCCATAACACCAGTTTGCAATGCAGTCCCTATGGTCGGCTTCTGTCTCTAAAGAGAGGAGCCGACCCTACCCAAATCAGAGGCTAACGAACGAAACAGACAGGAATTTTCGGTCTAGGAGATACCCTACTAAAACATACCGAAAATCAAAAACTTTTCTTCAAATAATGGCCATGATTTACAAGTCCATGTATTTCTTACCTGTATCGTGTCAATTTTCTTATCTTTATGGAGTATTTTTCTGAAAAACGTGGTCGTGATGGTCATGTTTGACTGTATTGTATTTTGTAGTGTTTTCATATAACCGCCATTTTGCTTTGCACTTTTTCTCATCAACTTTTTTGTCAACAACATTCTTGCCGTAGTTAGGGATGCACCTGGTTTTCACATTTGTCGTAGCCATGGTTTGTTTTTCTTTTTTGACCAATCATGGTTTACCGAAAGTCCGTTCGCCTCTTTAGCAAGTGGATTTTTCCGTTTCGCGGTCACTTGCATTTTCCACCCTCACTTCGAGAGTACATATAGACTTTTAGATAGAAGTTTTTCGTCTTAGCTAACACAGCAGTTTTTTACGCCCGAACTTTCGGCCACCACACACTTTCATTTATCGCGTGTTACCTGATTTTCGCGACACGGTTAATTTCGACTACTTTTAGTAGCGAAGGAGCTTTTTCGTTTCTTTTACAGCGAGCTGAGATTTTGTGAACCTCGCGTACAATTCTCCGCGACTAGTTTCTTTCGCTACTTTTTGAAGCTACATTAGTGAATCTTCTCAACTCGCCCTGCCCGCATTTGTTTCCACAACGCTTGTGCTCGCCAGAGGCAGCCATCTTGTTTTCGCTAATTCGCTTACTTTTAAGCCGAGGCCTCCGGTATTTAGTAACATTAATTTATAGCGTGAATACAATAATTCAGAATCCTGTTCATCTAGAGTTTTTCTACGGTTAAAAGGAAGCTGACTTGGTTACATTTTTGACTCCAGTCATCTAGCTAATTAGGATTTCCGATAGCATTCGTGTATATAACATTGCATGGGGACATTACTTCATTTTCGAACACTTTAGCTGAGCTACCCTACTTTAGTAGAAGTGTCGAGTTTTATTTGTCTAGTCAACCTACACTTTTTCCACTGGTAGACTACTCCTGCTTTTCAGCATTTACAAGTAACCTCCAGTTCTACTAGTGGTAAGTAAAAATCGTTCATTCAAAGATTTTTACAATTGGTGACCCCGACGTGATCTTTTTTTTTGTGAGTGTACGGTTGACTTGTATTTGGTCATATTCTAGACCCCAGTATTTTTTTTTCATCATGCCTGTTGATGGTCCTGAAGTGGAAGGAGAGGCGTCGCCTGTCAGCAGTCCTCTTGTTAGTTCTCCCGCAGCTACATGTATGACCGGAGCAGTCGGGCTCAAGCTCCCTCCCTTCTGGCCTAACGACCCCGCCTTGTGGTTTGCCCAGGTGGAGGCCCAGTTTCTGACGCGTGTGATTCTGGAGGACACCAAGTTCGCTTATGTTATTGGTTCTTTGCAGCCTGAAGTGGCTCAGGAGGTTCGGGACTTTTTGATTAGCCCTCCTAAGAAGGATCGGTTCTCTTCGCTTAAGGCCGAACTCATTAAACGGACATCTGTTTCTGAGCAGCATAGGCTTCATCAGCTTTTGATTTCGGAGGAGCTCGGTGACAGGAAGCCGTCACAATTTTTACGCCGTATGAGGCAGCTTTTGGGCGATGCCACACTGGAGGACAATATCCTCAAGCAACTTTTTTTACAGCGTTTGCCACGCAATGCACAACTTATCTTGGCTTCCACGAGTAAGTCGGTGACGATTGAGCAGCTTGCGAGCATCGCTGATATGATTGTGGAGGTAGCTTCGCCGTCACTTTTGGTAGCAGGAGTTTCCCAGTCTGTTGCTGCTAGTCCCACCCCTTGTTCTTGTAGTGCTGAAAGCAACACCGTTAGGGACTTGAAGTCTTCTGTGCATCAGCTCACTCTACAGGTTCAAGCTCTGACTAGTCACCTACAAGAGCGAGGACGGCCGACCGAGCGGGGTACAGTTTCCAACAACCCGCGTAGAAATTCTAGGAGGCGATCTAGCAGTCGTTCGGGTCGTCAGCCTCAGGGGCGGGATACTGTCTGTTGGTATCACTTTAAGTTCGGGACCGAAGCTCAGAAGTGCATTTTGCCGTGTTCATTTAATCAAGCTGTTTCGAGTCCTTCCTTTCAGGGAAACGAGAAGGCCGACAGATAGATGCAACTAACTTTGTCGGTCCTCAGCAGAGTCGCTTATTTTTTATCACAGACAAGAACACTGGAACTCGTTTTTTAGTTGATAGTTTCCTCAGGCTGTTTTGGGAAGTCATCCCTTTTACACAACACCAATATCCAGTTACAGGCTGTTAATCACTCGCCTATTCATGCTTATGGCGAGAAATCTTTGACACTCAATTTGGGTTTACGCCAAGTTTTTCGGTGGATTTTTGTGGTAACTGATCTCCCTACGCCTATTCTTGGGGCTGATTTTCTTGACAATTTTGGTTTGCTAGTTGACGTCAAGCACCGCAAGCTCATTGATTCGACCACCAGTTTGACGGTCCAGGGGATCGGTTCATACTCCATCAGCCCGATGTTTATTCGGTCGGATGCAGCTACACCAGAACTATTTACCGTCCTTCTTCGGGAATTCCCAGATTTGGTTCGTCTTAACTTCAATGATTCTTCGGTGAAGCATTCTACAACACATCACATTGTCACTCAGGGTCCTCCCGTCACTGCTCGACCTCGGCGTTTAGCTCCAGATCGTCTCGCAGTCGCAAGAGCCGAGTTTGAGCACATGCAAGAGCTAGGTATTATACGCCCTTCTTCTAGTACTTGGGCCTCGCCTTTGCACATGGTGCCTAAGAAGATGCCTGGAGATTGGCGGCCTTGTGGGGACTATAGAGCATTGAACGCAGCTACTGTTCCAGACAGGTATCCCATTCCTCATTTGCAGGACTTTGCAGGTTCGCTCCATGGGAAGCAGGTTTTTTTCGAAGCTTGATTTAGTTAGGGCTTATCATCAGATTCCTGTAGAACCTTGTGACATTCCTAAGACAACTATCACAACCCCTTTTGGTTTGTTTGAGTTTACGCGGATGCCTTTTGGATTGAGGAACGCAGCACAGACATTTCAGAGGTTCATTGACGAAGCTTTGAGGGGCCTGCCTTTCGTTTATGCTTATATAGACGACCTGCTGGTCAGCAGTATTGATATGGACGAGCATGAGCAACATCTTCGGCAGCTTTTTGATCGTTTGTCTCGGTACGGCATAGTCGTCAACCCATCCAAGTGCGTTTTTGCAGTGCCCAGCCTTACCTTTTTGGGACATCGTATCGACGGGAATGTAATTTCCCCTCTTTCAGCTAGGATAGAATCCA
Source organism: Mesocentrotus franciscanus (assembly GCA_037976565.1). Classification (NCBI taxonomy): domain Eukaryota; kingdom Metazoa; phylum Echinodermata; class Echinoidea; order Camarodonta; family Strongylocentrotidae; genus Mesocentrotus; species Mesocentrotus franciscanus. Next base: position 27,097,475 of record CP137683.1, on the reverse strand, counting down.
TCCAGAGTTTTCAGGCACCCACTTCCCTACGCAAGCTTTGGGAATTTTTGGGGTTGGTTAATTTTTATCGTCGTTTCATACCTGGTTGTGCACACGTTGCTCACCCGCTTACTGATCTTCTCAGGAACCAGAAGAAGAAGAACCGGCCTATCGAGCTCAATCCTGAGAAACTTTTAGCCTTCAATGAGACGAAATCGGCGTTGTCTAGTGCTACTCTTCTGGTTCATCCTATGCCTGACGTACCTTTGTGTTTACTCACGGATGCCTCGGATTATGGGGTAGGTGCAGTTTTACAGCAGCTAGTTCATGGAGAATGGCAGCCTCTTTCTTTTTTCTCCAAGCGTCTTCAGCCTGCTGAGACCAGATACGGTACTTTTGGTAGGGAGCTGTTGGCAATTTACTTAACTGTCAAGCATTTCTCCCACCACCTCGACGGCCGTCGGTTTTGCATCTACACTGACTACAAGCCGTTAGTTCACGCTTTCAATGCCAAGCCTGATCGGTATTCACCTAGAGAGATTAGGCATCTGGATTTCATTTCTCAGTACACGACTGATTTGAGGCATATCAGTGGTAGTGACAATACAGCGGCTGACGCCTTGTCTCGGATCGACATTAACTCTTTGCATCTGGATTCATCCTCCGTCATCGATTTTGAGGTTATTGCTGCTGCTCAGGAGTCTGACGAGGAACTTCGGGATCTTCGTCACACATCGTTGCATTTTGTCACTGTACCCCTTCCTTCTTCGCCTGGTACGATTGTTTGTGACATCACCAAGGGTAGTCCCCATCCTTATATCCCTGCATCATATAGGTGCACTGTTTTTGCTGCTCTTCATGATTTGTCACACCCTGGTATTAGGGCTACACAGCGTCTACTCACTGACCACTTTGTCTGACCTAGTATCAACGCGGATGTGAGGAAATGGGCAAAGACGTGTTTGAAGTGCCAGCAGTGCAAGGTTCATCGCCATACTAGGGCTCCGTTAGGTTCGTTTTCTACACCCGTTGCCAGATTTGACCATGTGCACATTGATTTGGTTGGACCTCTTCCACCATCAGAGGGCTATGTGTATTTACTCACATGCATTGACAGATTTACCCGTTGGCCTGCAGCGGTTCCACCCAGGGATATAACGGCCGAGTCCGTCGCACAGGCTTTTGGGGCCCCCTGGGTCGCATTGTATGGTGTTCCTTCAATCATAACTACGGACCGGGGTGGACAATTCGAGTCTCGTCTTTTTGAGTCTCTTACCAATCTCTTGGGGAGCAAGCGAACCAAGACTACTGCATATCATCCTGCTTCGAATGGGCTAGTGGAACAGTTTCACCGGCAGTTGAAGGCCTCCCTCAAAGCTCGTTCTAACATTCGTTGGACTGAGAGGCTTCTTCTCGTCATGTTGGGTATTCGTACCGCAGTGAAATTTGACCTGGGTTGCTGTGCGTCAGAGCTTGTGTATGGCACCACAATCAGATTACCGGGACAGTTTGTTGCGCCTAGTCAGGTTAGCCGTGGTGCGGATCCCGGCGATTACGTGGATAGGTTGAAGAGCCAATTGCGTGACCTGAAAGCCCGGCCTCCTCGCAGTACGCAGCGTCAGTCGCAGATTCATCCTGACCTATCTTCTTGTACTCATGTTTTTGTGCGACATGATGCTGTAAGGAAACCACTCCAACCTCCTTATGATGGGCCTTTTGAAGTCATTGGTCGTTCTGCCAAGTTTTTCGCTGTCAATGTCAGGGAGAAGCATGTCAATGTCAGTATCGACAGGTTAAAACCAGCTTACATTGATGAGGAGTTTGCGCACGTCCCTGTCAGACCCTCGACTGTGCTTGACAGGGTGACACCCTCCGGTGCTCAGAGCGAGTCTGCACCTTCTTCGCCACCAACGGTTTTGCATACTAAGGTTCCTGTTACGCCTACTCCACCCCCAGTGAAGTCGACCAGATGTGGGAGACAGGTACACTGGCCTGCACGTTATGTGCAGTTCTTTGCGGTTAGTTGAACCTACTTTACATGTTTTCATATCGATTGCTTCCTTCGTCGTTCCTTCTTAGGCAACAATCTAGGAGGGGGTTATATGTAGTGTTTTCATATAACTGCCATTTTGCCTTTGCACTTTTTCTCATCAACTTTTTTGTCAACAACATTCTTGTCATAGTTAAGGGATGCACCTGGTTTTCACATTCGTCGTAGCCATGGTTTGTTTTTCTTTTTTGACCAATCATGGTTTACCGAAAGTCCGTTCGCCTCTTTAGCAAGTGGATTTTCCTGTTTCGCGGTCACTTGCATTTTCCACCCTCACTTCGAGAGTACATATAGACTTTTAGATAGAAGTTTCGTCTTAGCTAACACAGCAGTTTTTTCGCCACCACACACTTTCATTTATCGCGTGTTACCTGATTTTCGCGACGGTTAATTTCGACTACTTTTAATAGCGAAGGAGCTTTTTCGTTTCTTTTACAGCGAGCTGAGATTTTATGAACCTCGCGTACAATTCTCCGCGACTAGTTTCTTTCGCTACTTTTTGAAGCTACATTAGTGAATCTTCTCAACTCGCCCTGCCCTCATTTGTTTCCACAACGCTTGTGCTCGCCAGAGGCAGCCATCTTGTTTTCGCTAATTCGTTTACTTTTTAAGCCGAGGCCTCCGGTATTTAGTAACATTAATTTATAGCGTGAATACAATAATTCAGAATCCTGTTCATCTAGAGTTTTTCTACTTCGGTTAAAAGGAAGCTGACTTGGTTACATTTTTACTCAAGTCATCTAGCTAATTAGGATTTCCGATAGCATTCGTGTATATAACATTGCATGGGGACATTACTTCATTTTCGAACACTTTAGCTGAGCTACCCTACTTTAGTAGAAGTGTCGAGTTTTATTTGTCCAGTCAACCTACACTTTTTCCACTGGTAGACTACTCCTGCTTTTCAGCATTTACAAGTAACCTCCAGTTCTACTAGTGGTAAGTAAAAATCGTTCATTCAAAGATTTTTACAATTTTACCCTTTGGTCATTTGTCTGTGTACTGTATGCTACCATTGATGTCCAATATAAAGTCAAATACCTGGTTGTAAATGTATATGATTTGGAGTTGGGTTGCAGTATTTTTCTCAAAAATAAGACAGAAATGTGATTTCAATGAACTGCCTCCATTGGAATCACATTTCTGTCTTATTTTTTGTAAAAATACTGCAACCCAACTCCAAAAAGAGAGGAGAGGGGGAAGAGAGAGAGAGAGAGGGAGGGGGAGGAAGAGGTAAACTAAAGATGTTATACCACAGAAAAGAAAGGATGAGAGAGGGAGAGAGGGGAAGACTGAAGGAAACATACACCTGTATAATAGAAAGATCAGGAAGATATACATGTGTATGTACAGTGTAGAGCATAGAGTGAACGAGGGAGGGGAAACCTTGTCACCAAACAGTGTACATGTACTTGTGGTCCTTCTTGACAACACTTTTTTCTGATTCTTGTATACCTTCAAATTCAATCCCAAAATGAATACATCTACATCTTAGGTGGTACTGGACAGGACCAATTGGTATACACGTCCAGACTTCCGTGGCATCGTAACTGTCATAGAACATCACAACTGAGGGTGCAGAGTTCAAAAATCAGATAAAAAAGGTGCTCATAAAAATACAGTGGGTTGCAGACATCATCTAATTTTAGATGAAGTTGAGCTACATCGATGCTCTAGCCCGCCTGTGTAAAGCTGCACTGAGTGGTCATTCTGCATGTAGCTCCAAACTTTGGTGTTGAAAGACTTGGCTGATGTTGACTCGTTGACTATTTGAATATGGAAGTTTGATTGTGTCTATACACAAAGTCAATGTTCAAAGTATTCTTTACCATGTTTTTCTTTTTTCACCCATGTCATGTACCTGCCGCTGCCGTCTGTCCTTCCGTTTGTAACAAATCTGGTTTCCATTCAATAACTTTAATAACAGGTTTTTGTACGTGGGCCGTGAATTAATTGCATGGAGGAGATGAATGAAGGGATCTGGCAGAAGAGGAGGATCGAAGGGAGACTAGGTCATGAAGATATTTAGGGGCAAGGTCATGTTTTATTTTGTATAAAAGAAGTAGGATCTTGAAAGTAATGCGAGAATGGACCGGTAGCCAATGAAGTGAGCGAAGTGAGCGAGTGAGCGAAATGAGACATGTTTTAAGGTGAAATTCTAGGATAATCCCAAAATATTGAGATAATCACATTAATAGAAAGCTTTTAACCCCCAGAATAACACTAAATGGCGTTCAACCGACAAAACAAGTTCAGAATAGTTAATTTATGCAAGTAAACTCCACCAAAATCTCGAAGTCGAAACCGGAAATGCACGGAATTGCGGGTCCTCTATTCTTGACGTCACGACCGGGGATCATGGGCTGAGTGAGTGAATGCCAATGATATGCCCACGTAAATGCTATCCTGTTAGAGCTTA